>VZRO01008085.1:588-18476 GCA_013397915.1 Daphoenositta chrysoptera
CCAACCATCAACCGAGAGGCTCCCATGCGACGCTATCACTGGCGGGTGCTGCCACCGGGCACGAAGAACAGCCCCACCATCTGCCAGTGGTATGTTGCCCAGATTCTGACCCCCATCCGTGCCCAGTTCAGGGAGGCCGTCATCCTCCACTACATGGATGACCTTCTTATGTGTGCCCCCGATGACAATCAGCTCCAACAGGCTTTGGAGGGAACAATTACTGCCTTGGCCAAAGAAGGCTTTGAGTTACAGCAGGACAAAATCCAGCAGGTTGCCCCTTGGAAGTATTTGGGCCTCCAGATTTCTGATCGGACTGTTGTACCCCCAACAGGTTGTGATAAATGACAACCCGAGGACCCTGTGTGACCTCCATCAGCTGTGTGGCTCGATCAATTGGGTGAGGCCATATTTAGGCATCCCCACACAAGATGCTGGGCACAGTGCTACACCTGGCCTCCATCCTGAGTCAGAGAGAGGAGCCTGAGGCTTGGGGGCTTAGCTCACACTGTCACTTCCTGCATGGGACTATGTGCACAGACTGCCTGCAGGAGTAGGTCTCAAGCCTTTTAATTTGTTTTGTTTTCTGTTAACTTGTGAGACTGCTGAAGCACAGCTAGCAGAGTAAATACTGGGCATTATTACACCTTCTCCCACCAGCACAGAAAATCAATGTTCTCAGTCATGATTCTGTGAGCAAGTAAATAAACTGTTCTAACCTCTGGTGAAATACAGTACTGAGGACTTTGCAATGCAAAAGAATGTTTCCTACACAGCCTAAAGTAAAATTCAAGTGTGTTAGTTACAGAAAGAGGCCCCAACTCCTTAATGGAAGGAAGCGCCTTCAACTGTTATGTGATCCAGCACATGTACAAGATCCTCTCAAACATTTGCAGCAGCTTTATTTGCCAAGATCTTATCTTGTAGTATAGCAAAACCTTCAGTCAGTTTTCAGAAGTATTTCATTTTATGATCAGACTACACAGGATTATGATGTTTAGTTTGACAGGTTCTCTTTTTTTCTTAAATAAAATGACTGCTCAGAGCTGTGTTCACTTTTGCATCAAGTATCATGTACGTTTCAGAGTAAGAGTATATAATTACTGATCGTTGATACCTTTGCAAAACAGAAGTGTGTCTATTCCATATGCCATTTTTTCAAGCAAGGTCATCAAGGACTTACTATGCTTGAATAAAAGGAAGCTTCTTTAAAGGTAATGGGTGGCTTGAATCTGAATTTAACTTTGGGGAAACATAAGCAGTTTCTTTGAAATCTCTTTGGTATTGGCTCATGCCTCAGAGTTCAGCACTACTTTTATCTACTTTAGAGGCAATCCAGGTGGGACTGGATCCTGGCTTTTGTTAACTAACAGAGCTTTATCAAAAGAAATATGCTGACTTACACTTGCAGAGGCACTTACCCTCAATAATTTTAGGTCTTAAGCCTGTTTGAAGAAGTCTCATTTCTTTTATTATCAATGCATCTCTTCAAGTTGTAAAAAAATTTAAACAGGAGCATCACCTTCTTAGATCTATCAAATGAAATTGTAGGTCCTTCAAATATTGATATATGCAAATGAGCTGTATTTGGAGAGTTAAACCAAGGGGTAACTCTATATATCAGTGTGGGGGGGAAATACATGATCTTAGATATTAGGATAATCTCCCTGGCTGCTGGGGGAAGGGAAGGAAGTACCACTGACATATTAGTAAGCTCTATATTATTAGAGGTGCAAGCCTCGTGCAGGGTTGAGATAAGAAAAAATGGATTAAAGTATTATTGCAGGGCAAACTGAACTATTGCAAATCATTCAACATTTCTAATGCTGTATGAACAGATTAATTGTCTCAATTAAAATGCCAGAGTGTAATACACTAAAATATACTGGGAGTATAGGTCAAAAGTAGGGAATATGATGGCTGAACTGCTTTATTATAGCTGACCTGCTGAAATCTTTGCAATCAGTCTAGTCTCATCGAGAGTTCTGTCACTATGAATATACTCAGTCTGCATTACAGCTTCAAGCTGTTTCAACATTACGTGATCAGCGTTGGATACAATGTAAGGTGAAGCTCAAAGCTGCAGCTGTTCTGGTTTGACTTTGATAACCATCCAATTTTCTGTTAGTCTCCAGACAGCAGTAGCCAAACTTCCTAAACTTCATTTGGGCACAAAAAGAGAGGAAAGGCATGAAGCTAAGTCTTGTTAGTAACATGACAACAACATGAAAACATCAGCTTTATCTAACACTTTTCCAACCCAGTTCATGTATTTAAATCCTGTGAATTGGTGTGTTTTTCTCAGGTGTCAGCCTGAGAGGCATAGTGACCATCTCACTTGCTCCAGAAAGTGAAATTAAGTGCCCTGGGTCTGATTTCTAATGTGCTGATTTGGGATACAAAAGATGATCTCGTGGTGTTCTAAGTGGGAGACAGACTTTGTTGCAAGCAGACTTCTTCAGCAGACAGAGGCTGACATTTCTTCCTGGAGATGTGCTCCAGTGGTTCTTCCAGCACCTTGTGGGGATGAGGTGATTTCATCTTGGGTCACAACTTGCAGTTCTTTGTGTTTTTCTGAGCTGGCTTTTAGAAAGGATCAAGTGAACTAATAGGTGAAAAGGGGTTAGCTAATGCTGGGTAAAGACAGACTGAGATGATTCTTGTGCAGTAAGGAAAAGTTTTGAAGGTCTTTCATTGCTGACCTGTTGCAAGTGTTGGGCTACTTGGTCTGCACACTTGGAATGCTCCTTGATCCCTGGTTTTCAGCCTTGCATGAAACAAGGTGGTTTCATGTGTCAGTTGGCTAGAACAGTCACAATAGTGTGTTTCACACAAATAGAGCTGAAGAGTTGAATGATGAGATTGTTTAATAAGAATTTGCTGGTAAGTAAAAACTGTTGCTGTATTTTATAGAAGAAAAGGATTTGTTCTGAAGAAGATCCAGGGATGCTCTGGTGGCCTGGCCTCCTGTGTAGGGACCTCCAGAGTTCCTTGGTTCTTTGGCTGTTTCATGCTTGGGAGTTCCAAAACTCTTCTACTGATGAAGAGGCCAAGTCCCACCATCAGAAAGAGGCTCACTCTTCACAAAATTGGTCCTTGACACCTAATTCTTTCCACAGGAATGAACTACTGTATTCAGGTAAACTTAAGTTGTGCTCAGGCTGGAGCTAGCACAAAAACCAACAGCTTAATTAAACACCTTCTGAGCAAGCGTGATGATACCTACAGTCTTGAGACTGCACTGGTAGCTTTGTGGTTAGAAGATGACTTCTGACTTCTGCAGAATGACCTCTCTATTATAATCTGTGCATTTTATTGTTTTGCTCTGCTGTGCCTGTTCCATAGAAGGAAGCTCAGGCGTGTGAGAGCTGGTGAGGACCAGTGTTCTTGTCCTGGTCTCCTCCTCTCCTAAAGCCCTTCCATCTGTCTTGGGGATAGGCTGGCAAATAGGGGAAGCTTCAAATCCAGTTGTGTGGAATATGCCTTTATGAAGTTGTAATAGGATTTTTTTGTAGCTGAAATAAGACAGCAAAACCCTCCTCTTTTGAAAAGAGTTTGTTGTTGCAGTGCGTTATGGCCACTTCCACAGCCAGCATACCCCCATAACTGGCCACTGTCATCTCACTCCTTTTTCCCTGGGTTTGGCTTCTCCCTCAAGAGAGATCTCTCCCCTCCCACGGTATTCCTGATTGGTTTGTACCCTTGCCCGCCTGAATTCAAACCCCACATCCCTGCACCATTGGGTGCTTTGTATTCTCCCCTCCCACTCCGTAAGGGATAAAACACCTGGGTACCGGCCCCTCGGGGCTTCTCTGCGCAGCCTTGGCGCCCCAATAAACCCTGTACCCCGAGAAGCCCCTCGGCCTTGTCCCTGCCTTCCAGCGCCCGCACCCCCGGTGGGTCTGGGGAACCCGAACTGGGACTGCGCCGACCCTCCCGCGCCCGCGAGCGGCCTCCGCCTTCCTCTCCCGTCCGGGCGGGTGCCGGCACTGGGGAATGCACAGCTAGCTGGACAGCCAGTGTCCCGGCAGTTTGTTACTGATTTTCTTCATGGCATTTTATATAAAGCTTAAGAAGGACAACCTTTTAATTTTTCAAAACCTCTGTTAGTACATTACCCTCTGTATTGATCATGTTGTAAGGGTGAGAAGATGGTACTGTAATTTTAAAGTGTGGAGGCTGGAAAAACTGCACCTGAATCACTTCTTATATGGTTTTGTTTCAGTTTTTTTTTTTTTTTCTAAATTGAGAAAAAGGTGGAGATACAGTAAAGAATTAACTCAATGATATACCATTTCTCTTGGGCTGCTTTTCCAAGCAGAACTGCATCTTACACTTCCGTGTATGAGGCTGTAAAGGTCTAGTAAATTGTTTTGCTAATTTTAATATAAAGCAAATAAGGCTGCACTTTCCCTAGGCCAGAAATGGTATATTATGCTCCTTGATCACTGTTTTCCTTTCTGGGGAGTCTTGTTATTTAAATAAGAGTCACTTGAAAGCTGTTTCTGAGAGTCTGTGGTCCATGAGGTGATTTCTGAATCACTAACAAGTATAGGTCTCCTAACTAAATATACAGCCTGTGTTCCAGAAAGCAATGCAATGAGAGAAGCTCTTTTGATTGTTCTGACTTACGGAACTAATCTCTTGTTTAAAAAAAAAAAAAAAAATTAAACTCAAAGTAGTATTTTGGTGAGTATTAGCATGTATTATTTGCTGCTGCTTTTTGCTCTGGACCTGGTATTGCATGAATATGTTTAACAGAACCCTTCTCCTCTTATAATGACTGCTGTAACCAACAGTGCATTTTGGGATTTATTTGAAAAGTCAATTCACAACTGGCTGGGAAGCCCAGCACTTGCAATGGGCAGAACTTGATAAAAAAGAAAGAAGGAGGGGTTCCTGAGGCAGGGCCCCTGCTCTCCTGAGCCTGCCCCTGCACCCCCAGGGGGGTCCTGGCTTCCCACCAGCCTGCTGGGCTGGTTCTTGCACGTTCCTGTGCTCTCTGAGCTGGGACCAAAGTGCCAAATAAAGCAGGAGCTGATGCCAAGCCCACAAAAAGAAGAACGAGTGTGCTATGCATGTGACAATTTTTAGCTTTTTCATGTTGCTCTGGGCCATGCAACTCCTGGTATAAATTACGGGGGGAAAAACAGCTTTGACTATTTCTCACTAAAACTGCTTATTTTTGTTTCTCATCTTTTCAGCATAATTCTTACTGGAATAGCTTTATATAGAATATTCTTGCCTCTGTCCCAAAGAAATACTGTCAGATTGTTCCAGTCTGAAAATGTAAGCTAGGCTGACTGAAAAATTATACACTTTGAATACCAGAGGTGCTGTGAGCTCATCGTTTCCAGATCTCCATTGCTGGAGATGTGGGGAAAGAACAGATGAACCAGATTAATGTCACTGGTTTTCCACAACTCCCAGAGATTTTCTTGGCAAGTTTCTTTTTCCAGTAAGTTCCACATCCTTCTTCTGTTCTTTCTTAATTCCCAGCTCCTCTTTCCTAAGGAACAGAAGCTCCTTTCTAACTTTGTATGCTCCTCTGTGGAACACACCCCTTACCCTGGAATTGCAAAAATGCTGTACCATGCCTCATTTCAGAGCTCCATCAAGCTTATATTGGGTAGGGGCTCCTTAGTTAAGGACTGGTGAATCAGCTGTGGGAACATGGACTTCATCTGAATTCTGCTTTTCAAACTATGAGAAATTCAGCCTATGTTCAGCTGTGATTTGTGTGTGTGTATATATATATAGTTACATAAAAAAGTAGCCTGAAGTGTGGTTATTCCCTTACTGCAAGTGCATAAGTATTCTAGATGCAACTTGTCCTTGAAATCATCTCTGTAGGTGTAGTTTTGGCAGCTTATTTCACTTGATCAGTTTTTTGTTATTCGGGGAAAAAAAGAGCTGTTGTATCTGCAGATATGAACAATTAATCATTTTCTTTTGGCATTTAATTTTTGCTGATATCAGAATTGGAATGCTTCTTCCTCAGCCTTTGGTTGACCTACCCCGACTGCTCTTTACTGAAGGGTGTTGCACCAGTGCCCTTGTTCCACGTGCCCTTGCTTCCAGGAAGTTACACGGACCACTTCGCTGCAAAGAGGCACCATGTGTGTCTTTTCTACATCTCATCTGCACACCTTAATAGTACTTATCTATTAGAATTTTTTTGATCTTACCGTTGTGTCCTTGGAGCCTCTTTGCTTTTCAAAATGGTGGCTGCTCTTTCCAGCTTCTGGCTGGTTCCAGAGATGTGGACAGAAACAAAATGCTTTCCTCACTTCAGTAATGTGTTATTTGCAAGACCTTGCATGAATTCAGCAAACAGAGAAAACCTGCTTCCCTTAGCTCATCCCACTTTGTGCATTTTGCATATATTGCCAAGTGATAAATACACATTATTGGTGAAACCCTGTTCGATGGTAGAGATTATTTTATCTGCTACCCAGTGGGTTCTGTAAACCAAATCTCTTCCTTCTTGTGTTATTAAGGTCTCTAAGCTGCCCCAGTCTCTGGCCAGATAGTTTAGAGGTCAAAACAGAGAGGTTTGTAACTCTGGCTTTCCTGCTTTGTAGTAAGACATGTATGATGAATTTGCAGGTTCATAGATATGAAAAGGAGGAGTTAAAGTACATACCCATGTAGTCTTAACTCTGTGTCCTGGCACTGCCTCAGTACCCTTGCAATACATAGATTTCTCTTTATTTTTAACTCTGCTGCATGGAAATCATCTTCCCTCTCATCAAGTCTTTTATCCCATCACAAGAAGGAAGGTCATGCCCATTTAATTCTGCAATTGTTGATGTCCTTTGCATGTCCATCCCTCTCATGTTCCTTGCCACAAAATGTGATGCTTTACTAGCTGTCATTAATCCTAGAAATCATGTCCCTCTGCCAGCTGACTACTGACAGTCCCTCTGGCAGAAAACCCTTCCTCAGTTGTGACAGATGTATTCTGTATAACACTGTCCTGTAATAAGCTGCTTCTGTTTCTCTGAAAGTACTCTTTAAAAGTTTTGCTTTTAATCATATGTAGAGGGTCTCTCCTTCCCTGTCTTCACCCCATGAGATCACTGTTTCTCTGATGTTTTTTCACAGCACTGCAAAGCCGCTTTATGTAATCTCCCTGCTGCTCTACACCTACATCCCTCCCAGTGAATGCAGCTGACCTGTTTGTGGATAATGCCTTTTGGCTATTACCAGCTTCAGGGCTGGCTGTGAGAGGGCTGCACTGGCCTGCTGTGTGTATCTTTGCCCTGTCTTTACACTTTTGGTCTGAGTTCCTCTTCATGTGTGTCATCTGCAAGGCTGGTTTCCTAATGGGGGTTGTTTTAATCCCTCTTTGAAGCAACAATATTCAGCAGTAAGCAAGGCTGACTAAGTAGTACAGAGCAGTTCTGTATAGTTTGGGAAATTGTTTCAAACCCATGACCTTATTAGCTGAATTGGATGTGGTGGGCAGTAACACTTTCAAGCCAATGCAGAGAGGAAGATTTCACAAATGAGACTTAAAAGAGCTGGTTTTGCTCAGTAGGACTACTGAAGGAGTTATTCTTCACCTGCAAGAGGCATAAAAATTTTCTGGTTTTGCTCTATATTCTAAAGAAATTACGCTAAACTAGAATGCTGAAGTGAAGTTCAGCTGAAGAGTCAACCTGGTAGCTCTGCACAGCAGCTCCTGGAGTATGGCTGACAGGCTGCAATAATAAGGTTTAGTATTGCAGATATAACAAATCCATAACAACCTTGGAAAGGCTTTCCGAAGGGGCTGAGAGGGACAAGAATCCTACTGAAAGAATATAAGCAAAAGAATCTAGCCTTACTGCAAAAAAAAAGAAATCCCCCTACCGTTGATTAACCTATTAATGCTTTTGTCAATAAATATGTGTGTCCTGTAAATCAAAAAAATCATCACTTTTCCACAGTGTTTCTAATAGATATAGATGCTGTGCAAAAGATTAACCTTTATTGCCCTCTTTGGGAAAGTTATTGTAAACATTCAGTCAGAAAGTGTAAATAGTAGATTCTCCTGTTTGTGCACTCTTCTTGAGTCAGCTGGTTGTCTCTTTGAAAAAAATTCTACTGTTATTTTTGAGTATCCCGTTCCCCCATACATCCTTAATTATTTTTCCTGGAATTTTGTCTCACGCTTTTTACCTTATAATATTTTAAATTATGTTTTGTTTCTTTGATATGCAAGTTTGATAGCATGTGCTCAAATCATTACCTAGGTACATCTGGGTAAACAGAGTTCATGAGACAGCTTTTTAGTGTATGTCACTGACTCAAATTTTCAAATTACCTTTTTCCTCTGAATTCCAGGAGTTGCCTGAAATGCTGTAGGTGGTTCTTTTGCTTCTGTTTTCAGACAGCTAATGTTTGATCATTTCCTAAACCACTGCTCTTCTCACCTTGGACTGAATCCAAACTATTTCTTACTTTGATAAGTAAGCCTATCAAAAAGTCTGACTCAGACTGTGGTACATTAAGCCACCACACATCTTTGAATTTAATTACTGCGTCGATTTAGCACTGTCGCACAATAGCAAGTTCAACAACTAAAATTTAAAAGTTTATCAGAGGTGGAGTGCGAACAAAATAATAGAAGT
This sequence comes from Daphoenositta chrysoptera, assembly GCA_013397915.1. Taxonomy (NCBI): domain Eukaryota; kingdom Metazoa; phylum Chordata; class Aves; order Passeriformes; genus Daphoenositta; species Daphoenositta chrysoptera. Next base: position 9,204 of record VZRO01008085.1, read on the forward strand.
TCTATAACAAGAAACAACAATATAGATTCTACATTCCCTGAAGAAAAAACCCCAGAGCTACAATGTACATGCAAAATGATGTAAGAACCAATTCGTGGACCTTGAATAAGGTACAGTGCAGGAGTGTTGCTGTGCTATAGTAATACATGCTCATGATTTAAGGAAATACCTGTGCCAAAGTGTGTCACTCCTACAGCCACTCACTGTTCCGAGTGGTGGGTTGGATTAAAACATGTGAAGGTGATGTTATGTAGAGCACTGTGATGCCACTGTGACAATAGATCAGGAGAAAAACGTTGTCTGTTCTGGGCAGCTTTAATTCCCTATGGTAAAGAGGCACTGTGAGCAAACCTGTCCAGGTCTGCCACCTGTGAATTGCTGTAGGTGACAGGATCCCCCAGGACACTGCTGTGACTTGCTGGGCACTGCTGTCATCTGCAGGCAGTGCTGGCTCAGGCTGAGCAGGCACACAGCTTGCCCAGGTTGTGACAAACTGTTTGAGCTGTGACAACGAGCTGGAGCTGGATGGTCTAAAGAGGACCTGTGCAGTCATCCTTAGAAACTGAAGGTTTTCTTCCACAGTTAGTGCAAAGCATGTGAGTTAAATGGGGAGACTGAAATACCCTTAAAATCCCAGAACATGAGGGAATAATGGTAAGTATTTCAGAAGTACATGTCTTATTAGTTCGTACAAACTCAGACACTGTGTAATCATTCAATGTGATGGGGAAAGCTGGGGCTTTCATCTGGGTTTATTAACGTGAACTACTTATGGAAGAGTTCGAAAATCTGTCTTACTGTTTAAATGTTTGAGCACATAACTGGGGACAGACACCTAACAATTCATAGCTGAGTATAATCAGCCTTGCACATCATAAAACATAAAACAGAATCCTTCCTTTTAAACTGGTTGTTATGTCTAGATCAAAGGTAGAGGATTATGCAGTATGACCAGTCTAAGAAAGTGCCATTCAAGAGGTTAATGTAAAACTGGAAGCAGCAACACTTTTTATGTTTAGTGTTATCTACTATCTTTCTATTACGTAGAAACATTAGTGAGTGTTTACAGCCAGCCATGCTAAAATTCACTGAGCTCAGAAGAAAAAATAAAGGAAGCCTTAAACTGTGGGGTTTGTGTTGTAAAGTGACAACCTAGAAGCAGCATTGTGTTAACTCAGTGTTTCTGATCACTGGATAGTGGTGGCTTTGCAGTCTCTCAGATAATTTTAAACAATGTGTTACATACACCTGTCAGCCCTGTGAGTCTGACCCAGGAACAAATAAGTATATCCTGGGTCTTGTGGCCCTGGTGTCAACAGTGAAAGTGGTGAGTGGGTTTGAACAAAGGCCAGCTGCTCTGCATCATCTGCAGATCTTTACCTGTTCCGTGTTCTGTGTGGTTCCCAACACCACAGGTTTAAAAGGTGTGTAAATATGGTATCACTTCATGTGCTTCTAATCCATATTTATGGAGATTTCTTCAAGTCAGAACTAACCAGCTTAAATTTCAAGTTTTTTGGGGAGTTTGAAGGAGAGGCAAATAGAACTCCTCTTCCTGGAGCAATTTTGACTGTAGTTGAGATTTGGAGATGATGGAATGTGGCTTTGCTCTTTAAACAAAGTCACTCTTCAGAGTACAAGTACATTAGCAGGAATTCCTTCTCCCCATTCCTTTGATTCTCTGTAGTCATCTGTACTACTTCAAGATTTATGGTGCCTTCTGTAATGAGAGAAATCTTATATAATGTATGCAGCCTTTGTACTTTCTAGACTAGAACCTAATCCAGCTCTTAGTCATTTGAAAAATGCCTTCATGTCTGCCTGCCTCTTTCAGATCTTGGGCTTTCAAAGCTTAAAGACCTATATTTTTAATAGTTTTGGCCTGTATTCTCTCCTGATGAAGAACTTGTAACCTTAAAAAAGTTAATTGTGAACCAGATCCAGTCGGAAGGCTTGGTGGGCTGAGTGCATAAATATGTATGTACACAAACAGGCTTTTAATGATGGTATGGAAACTATGTAGGCAATCTATTTATACAGTAATAAGTGTAAGAACTGCATGAATAATAGCTTCTAAGTTTGGTGTTGGGGCTGGTTAGTGCTATCTTGTGTGATGATTCATTATTATAAAGCCTAATCATTACAAGCTACAGCAGAGTCTCAGGCAACTTGGCATAATTACCCTGTGTTTCTTCAAGAAAACAAAAAGCCTTCCTTTGTCTGGCAATTGCTGAGTAATTGCTGAACAGTTATACGTTTTTGTGATATGAAATAGCAATGATACCATAATATTTGCTCTTTTGTCTGACTGCCCTCCCCAGTTATCTGTTTCTTGCTTTTGTTGTGGTTTTGTTTTGGTTTGTTTGTTTTTGTGGGTTTTTTTTTTTTTTGTATGTTTTTTGTTGTTTGGTTTGCTTCTTTTTTTCCAGTTCACACAAAAAAATGCATCTCCTCTTATTGGTGTTTTATTGGTAGTACACATTGTGCTGATGCTGCTGAATTTGCTGCCCTGTATTGTTCAGCAATTAAGGCCTAGACTTGAGAGAAAGTCCTCTCCTCTGGGATTTGGGGACTAGCAGTGTGCTGGATCCAGATATCATTGAGACTTGTGCCATGAAACTCATGCCCTTTTTCTGCTGTGCTCAGGGTAATTGAAACTTCCACGAGCTTTTGAAAGAAATCTTCGTCACTCTATGTGGTATTTAGGTGGCTCTTCTTGCTGAGTATCTAATACAGTTGTTGGTTGTGTATTTTTGGGTTTTCTCTTGGGTTTTTTGGGGGAAGAAAGCGCATTGTTATTGTATTATGAATAGGCATAGAGAGAGACTAATCCTAGTTTAATAGGAACTTTGGAAGTAGATAAGTCTTCCCAGATCTCAGTGTCTTCTCAAATATATTTTTTGTTCCTCTTTAATCTTAGGAACATTGGGGTTTTTTCACGGAACAAAGTCCCATTCTGTCTGTAATTCAGTTTATAAACTTATGCAGAGTAAAACACTGTTACAGAGTAGTGAAGAAGTTGAATTTGTCATTTAACTTTTAAACAGACCCTTAATTTCATACCTAGATAGTGTATTATGTGAAATGTAAAGTACAGTTTTATGTGTAAATTGGGTGGAAAAACAATAGCAAGGACAAGACACCCAGGTAATGTGTCGGTGTTTGCCTGGAGAGTGCTGAGCAGTGAAGCAGATGTCCTAAGGGTGGGTTGTGAGGGACTGAAAGGAGCACAGGAAAACCTGCACAGGAGTTCCACCTGAGCCACTGTGTCTGGTCAGAGACAAATGCCTCTGAAAACGTGATTGGAAACATCTTCTCTCCCTGAGAAGGAGTATTGCCTTAGCTTCACGGCATTTTGTTCCACTTAACCTCTAATTTGGGAATGCCATATGGCATGTTGCTTTAAAAGCTGATGATTCCTGTTATATGCAGCAGATTTTGGAAAATGATTTTCACTAAGTGAGCAAGAGATGGAGCACTTTGTATTCCTCATACATCCAGCACTATTAAAGAAACATATTGGGGCAGACAATAAACATTGCTCAAACACTGTTTAGTGCCTCTTGCAATACCTTAATACCACCATCTGGTGAACTGAAATCACGTTACAGCTTATTTGTAGGTTCTTTTATATAATTTAATGGGCTTGTCTGACAAGGTTTTGACCAGGGAGCTGAACCTCCTAAAATAGCATTGTGGTGTGAAAGCTGAAATACTGCACACTCGGCTTGCTTTGTTTGCTGATCCTAGGTGGGTGCAATAGAAGAGCTCTGGGAATGCTCGTCTCATGGGAAGGATTTTGGTGCCCTGCTCAGCCCATTTCAAGCTGCTGAGCCACTGGAAAAAAACCTGCAGCTCCTGATGCATTCTAAAAACCTGTTGCTGAATGACTTGTAACAGGTTTGGCTTATCTGATCTCGACTTCTGGACCTTCTGAATTTCACGTTATGAATCTGAGCATTGTATTTTTAAGGGCGTACTAAATGTACCATGTTCATTAATGTTGTCATAATGTAAACGTATTTAATGGATGTTCTTTGTGCTCGCTTCTAATTCCATCATGTGGTGATAAAAATCCCTTTTTAATTTTTTTCTTCATCAGTTATTGATGAATAGGGTTCTTAAACTGTGGAACAGCTCTCCCAGACTGTCCTTCTGGTCCTGTTCCAGCTTAAACATATTTTTGGTTTGGAATAAAATACGATTATCCTACATTTTAAAAAAGAAATTGGACCTGACCTGAGCCTGGCATTAATTGCTGTTGCTCCTGTCTCTTTGAATTGCATCCAATTTGAAATGAAACTGCTACAAGGCACTGGCAAGTGCAGAAAAATATATCCAAACAATTAAATATTATGCTCAGTTTTTCCTAATTGTAATACTTTAAAATCCCATAGTATAAAGTCTCAGATTAATGATTAATTGTTCATAATTAGCAAATAGCCCAGTGGAAAAAATGAGGGTTTCTTTTTCACTCACAGAATAAAAGGAAGGAAAATAACTATCTTGATTCTTACCCTGTGGAGAAGATTGTCATTATTATGAATCAATTTAGACAATTTATTATTAACAAAGACAAGTTTAAGAGCAAGGACAAATGTTGATAGCCCCAGCCTGCATGTTCACACTCTATTATACTGTTATTTCTTTGATAATAATTCCTCCTAGGAACAGGAGTGACCATGTCCTTTTAGCAAGAAATCCTTTGCAGCTAAAGGAAAAAGGCAATGTATCCTCCTGTGCTGTGACCTGAGGTAAGAGATAAGATCAGTCCTAAACAACTACTCTTTAAAAGGTATTTATTTCCTCATATGCCATGGGAGAAAAGAAAAAAGTACAATAGAGGAAAGGAAGATTACTTTTTTCTCTTGACTGAATCATCTCTTTTCAGTGTTTATAAAATACAATGTGATCATTTCATACTAAAAGGAAATAAATTTTTATGTTAGGCATTGTGAGACACATTAACAGTGTGCTGAAATGGCATTTAGGTTTGTCCAGCAAGGCTTAGTTGTAAAACCTGCTTGTTCACAATTCAACCAAAATAATGATAAATAAATTATCCCATTTATTGAACAGTTGGATATTATGGACATCTTATTCCATAGAGATAGGCTTTCTAATTTGTTTTTCTAATAATTCTAGGAGCTCTGTAGGATTGGAGGACTCTAAATTAGGTTTAAGCAATGGTCCAGTGGCAATATGTAATAGTGTGGATCCCTGTGTAGCTATTCCTACCATCTTAAACATCGTTTTTCTTTGATATTTTTCAAGTTAATGTTCTTTGAAACTTACTTCCTTATTTTTACTATTTGGTAGAACAGAAGTAATTGTCAGGCTTAATCACACTTTGGGTTTTTTATTTTATATTTTATTTCTAAATGTTCTCATGTTTTACTCCTTCCTAAATAATTTATTTACTTCCAAGCATGTGCATGTTGTCTAATTGCTTCAATAAACTTCAGTTACCTTGGTTTTCATCTCTTTTTTTTTTTTTTTGTGTGTCACTCTTTGCAAGTGGGAATTGCTCAGCTGTCTGTTTTGTAGCACTGCAAGATGCTTTACTGAAGAAGGTTATGCATCCTCTCAGCCTAGGGACAGAATATTCTCTGATACTTGGTATTCAGCAATATTGAGCAGCAGTTGTGTGCTAAATGTAGGCTGAGAGAAGTTACATGACACAGTGAAATACCTTACACTGCCAGGGAACATCCTTTCCCCATCTCCAGCAAATGCTTTTAACCGAGTGTCACCATTGCAGTGGGAAGCAGGATCCCATCATGTTGGAGAATCTGGAGAAGTCACTTGTGTTTGCCCAGCATCAGCTGGCAGCTGAGAGGGACTTCATGTGGCTAAAATGTCTTGAGGAAGGATCTGAGATGTAAAATCACAGATGTGGTTACAAGAAGAAAAAGGAGCAAGTGTATGTGGTTGAATTTAGCTTGGTCACAAGAACCAAAGACCTCATCTCTATGACTGTGTTTGAGTGAAAGCTGGAGGTGGTGGAAGTGATTTTGGTGGCATTGGTACTGTGCCACTGGCAGGTGTAAGTGTTTGTGGGGAAAAAAAGGCTCATCTGAGACCTTGGTGATACAAATACAAAATAATATCACTCCTGCTCAAATACTGTGGCATGCAACTTAGCAAAGGAACATCATATGTGTCTGTTACTTAAGCAACAAACAATACAAATGTAGAAGCAGCTTTTACTTTCACCATGGAGTTGAGTGTGCTGAAGGCAGTTTGTGTTACCAGGTTAGAAGCGCTGTGATCGCCTGGTGCTGTCTGACCTGCGAGCTGGTGTTTGATGTGTTCTTGACATCCACAGCTAAATGGAGCCAAGAACTCCTAAGAATCGTGTAATATGCCCTCTGCTAAGTCATGTCCACCCAGATAGCTGTAGGATGGAAACCTGGAGGAGGAACTTGGCTTGGGAGCAGGTATAAAGGCCTCTATGAAGAGGACCAGCATTATCTTTCTCTCCTCTGCCCAGCAGGATAAGCCGCAGCAGGAGGAGCTGCAGCCCCATCAGCTCCAGGGTGTGGAAGGGTGCTGGCAGCTCCTCAGCCCGGCTGGGCTGCTGAATATGAGTGTGCACAGGGGAGAGAGGGAGCTTTGTCTGAGGGACGGCTGCTCAGCTGCCCCAACTCACCAAGCTGCTCTGCTAAGCAGTAGAGCTTGCTCCATGCTTTGCAATTTCTTGTCCCTGGCAAAAATAAAGCATCTGCTGCCCCTTTCCTCCCTTTGCAGAGACTTTCTGCTGATCATGTGGAACAAATGCTTCTTCCCCCAGATGTTTTCGTTTTCCCTTGTTTGTGTTTGCTTGAGACAGACATTGCACTGTCATTCTGCTCATGTCCCTGCTGTGGCTTGTCCAAACCTGCTATTGACATCTACTCTTGTATAGTGGGAACAAGGATAATGGGCTGAGAACCTGATCTTGCAGTAAGTTTTACTCCTGCTTCCGGAGGGACCAAGGTTTAAGACAAGATTACTTTTTTCACTGCCTCTATTTATTTTATTTCACATGATTATTGATATTGCCCTCCAATATTTATCAAGTTTGATCAAGCAATTAAGCAGTGAGGGAGGGGTTTATTCAGTGCGTGCTTTTGTGGTGAATTGATACCCTTATGTATAAAGCATAGTTTTATAGACAAAATTAGGCAACAAAGTGAACCAATATGTAGAAGATCACAGCTGCTCATTCCCCCCTCCTTTTTAAACAAAAAAAAAGTTACATGGCACTTAATATCTTTGAGAGTGACACAGGGAGTAAAAATATTTTTAAGGAACTTTGTGCTTGTTTGAATACTCAGAACCTGAAAGAATACTGCCCATTACATTAACCAGGTGTTCAAATCAGAAAGAATTATAGACAATTATAGACAAAGAATTATCAGGCAGATATATTCACTCTAATACATAAAGTTGTGCATTCAATCAATTTGACTGTTATTTTTATAGTGTTAATGTTAAATTTCAGGTTCCTTCTATATAATGAAATAATGAATTATCCTGTTTATAAAAGCTAAAATGAACACTATAAACAGCAGTGTTAATACATTTATTTAAGTCTTGAGAAAGCTTGTTGAAAACAAGTCAATAGAACAATTGTGCATTTAATTGCTAATCTATTTTCTGTTTTATTAAATGCTGAGTTTCGTTTTCCTAATTCACTTAGATGGTAATGGGTAATCAAGTAATGATCAGTGGCTTGTAATTTAAAAATGGCTTAATTGTATGGAACCTTGAAAGCTAAACAGGACTCGTCATCTGAATGGACAATTATGAACATATATAACTTTTTTCCCCAAGAAAAAGTAATTATTTTGTTGGTAACTGGTGTTTAACTTAACATACCAGGTGATTTCTTTCGACTCTGTTCTCAGCACTTCTGAAAACTGACTTTTGGACTGAAAACTCTTGGGCTTGAAGAATTTTTTTTCCTTGATGTGTTCCCACGTCTGTTAAACCTAGTACTGAAATATAGCCCACTTGACTCCTGAGGTGGTGTGAGGGAAAGGCAGCCAGGATGGCTTTTATTGTTCAGAAAAACGAATGTTGATTTGAGCACGGGTCTATCAGGCATGGCCAAACTCTGGCCATTGTTCACAGCCGAGTCTGAAATGCCATCTGTAAGGACCTGCAGAACTATGACTCGGATCTCAAGACCTGCTAGGGAGAGAGGGGAGGATGAGAAGCCAGTGAGTAGCTGATGTGCACAAAATAGCAACAGCAATGAAAGAGAGTAGTGTTGCATGCCTGCTAGGGTCTTCAAGGAATAATTAAGTTTTCCAAGGACCGGAAAGCACAGAGTTGCAGTGTTTTTTCTGGAGGCAGGAAGCTCCAGTGCCGTGCTGGTTGCAGGGGAGGTGACCCAGGTGTGCCTGTGCCACCCTGCTGACACGCCCTGTGCATACTCGCTTGCCTGCACTTGGGTGCCCAAGTAGGTGTGACTGAGTATCTAGTGATAAAAAAGCACAGCAGGCTCTGAAATAGCACAGACAACTGGGTAGCTTGCAAAGACACTTGGGATAGAAAATTTTACATTCAAAGCTAGTTTTTTATCATGGAAAATTTTCTTTCCAATCTCCTAACAGTAAGGCTTTAAATCAGCAGCCTTCAACCTATTAGCTTAGAAAAAGTCAAATTGGGAGTCTACTTCTGAAAGCTGACAGTGTCAACTGAGGTGTTATTTTATAGTTTACCAATTCCTCAGGTAGATATTTAAATGAGCCAGTAAAGGAAACAATGAATGAGTGTAAGTCAAAGCACAAATTTAATTTCTGGTCAGTCTTGTAGTTTTGTTTTCCCCCAGGTAATTTTTTTTTCCCCAAGGCTCATTTACTTAGTGAAGCAATTGCATTAGAGACTTCACCCTAAGTACAAAAACTTGAGCTTGCTTTAAGGAAAAGTATATTATTTAACAGCAGCATTGAAATCCTTCACCACACATGAAGCCCTCAGGGACAGCTGAGCACACTAGAGGTGTGGACTGACAGTCTGCAGCAGATTGCAAATGCATATGATGAAAAGCTAGCCACTGCATGGTTGAATTCAGAGCTGAATTGGTTATCATTATATTTAAGTAAGGAAAAAGAAGAAAATATGTGGCAAAATTCTGGTTTTCTTCCAGCTGTGTTTAAATCCTTAGTGAAGGGCTTCAGATAATATTTGGGGACTGTCAAAAACAGAAGACAGCTTCTATTTTTGTGTAAAAATAAAGTATTTATTATTAATTAATTAATTAAAATTAATTAATTAAAATTC
>VZRO01008085.1:18837-59603 GCA_013397915.1 Daphoenositta chrysoptera
CCAAAACCATAAAATATTCAACAAATAATCTCAGAAAACAATACATACCAACAAAACATTACTTAACAACGTTATAGATGCTTGACAAAAATAATAAAACTCGGCAATAACAATGCTACACAGTAGATAATCTAAAATCACAAAACATCCAACAAATAACTTTATAAACACTTAATGAACATACAACAACTTCAACAACATCATAAATATCTGGTAAAGATGACAGAAGTGGGGAACAACAACGTTTAACAGGGACACAACAGGGGTATTTTAAGAAAAGATGGCTTTTAATCTAGGTTAACCTGTTTTCAACTGGGGCACATATAACAACTTTAAAGTAGGTAACCTTCAAACACTTAATTAACTAGACAATAAAATAATCAATCATCAATGAGCTTGACTAAAACTACCTAATATGCAAGGACAAATAAATAATTGTGCATAACAGGGAGTATGAATTTGTAAGGATGGCAATAGGTGCTTCTAGAGATTGTATTACTTTTGAAACTATTAACTTGTCAGATGCTCCTGCTTTTTCCTTGGTTCCGTGTGAGGAAACATACTTAATTAACTTTAAAGATCCTCCTCTAGCAAAAAACCCCAATGTTCATATTGTGATAATTCAAAGGGACACAGAAGAAACCAGAAAATTACTGATATGACAGGAATAAGCTGGAGATGTTTCCAATTTCCTTAAGTATTTGTGTCTCCATCCTTTAAAAATGAGGATTATAACACTGATACATTAAAATGTATTTTGGGAAAAAAGTAAAACCCCAAAAATGCAGAAGAAATTACTATAGTTCAAAAGATGAAAATCTTAAGTAGGTCACTGAAGGGGGCAAGGGAAGAATCAAAATATGCCAGGGGCATTAGCAAATTCTCAGAGTGATCTGTCTTCCTTCTGTAGTTCAGGACCTTACCACAGAAGATGACAAAACATGCTTAACATTAATTCAATTGCAAACTGTAAAACCCAGAGTCCTTATTAATCTATGACCAAGTAACTCTGTTCCTCCTAGCTAAAGTATTAAAATAATAATATTTTACTTCACAATTAAGCAATCACTCTTGAGAAGCAGCAGGTGCAATGGAATAGAGAAAAATGGAAAAGGGAGTTATGCAATCTGACAGCCATTGCTTTATGTGTACAATATCTAGAAACAAATACAACAGATTAGGTGGCAATGAATTAACCAGTTTTGATGTTGAACTAGCTCCGATTGTGTCCCTGATATGTAAATTTTACAGAGCAGGGGTACGAATCCGGATTTCTATTTTGCTGAATGCCACTGTCACTGTTTGTAAATAGCTGTATATATGTGTGTGTAGAATTAGAATATATTAGTTTGGGCATTGAGCTGATGATATGGGATAAGGGGTGGAATGTCTTGAGGTGACTTTATGGTGTGTATCCCCTATCACAGCTCTACACCCAGAAGATGAATCCTGTGCCTTTAAGCCTGGGTGCGAGGGAAACTTTGTTCGAACCCCAACAATGTAGGTTTGATATAAATGTGTGCTTAAGACATACTGAAAATTAGCAAGATGTGCTCTAAAACTTTGAAATGAGACAGGTTTTTATTTTTAGGTTGGCTGTGAGCAATGGGATTTAAAAACCAGTTGGATGAGTCTACTGGCACTCAGAGGATTGCCTTTCTGTCAGTTAGTGCTGGGCCCAGATGCATTCTTCACTAAAATGCATTTGCTTTGTGTGCAGCAAACAGGGCTGACCTTCCCTCTCAGAAGCTTATCTTGCTGATGATCCTCTGATCCAGCACCATTGTGCCCTTCTTGGATATTTGTGACTCAAGTCTCTTGGCTTCAAAATAGTCACAGGCAGATAGCACACCTTTGTCCTGGGGACTGAGGCAGGAGGCTTGGGGGAGCCAGAAAAGCCTTTATTGAAGGAATGAGACATAAACTTCCTTCTCAAGCTTGTCTCTCAACTGACTTGACCCTGGTTGTCCCATCAGGTGCAGGAGCACCGTGAGGGTGGAGGGCAGCTCAGGGGGGAATTTGCAGTTTTGTGTGGTCCTGGAGCTGCCTGGACATGGCTGTCTACTCAGATGTGAGGAGGAGAGAAAAAATAGTTTTGAATGTGACAAGTTACAAATTGTGTTTTTACAGGACAGTTTCTGCTAAACTGTCACTAAACTCAGAGAATAACTTATATTGGAGTTTTGGTTTTCCCTGGAGATCTTTTATTAGTGCTCTAAGTAAAAGTGGAACGTGAGCCCTGAAAAAGTGGAGGCAATTCCCTAACTGAGTTATTGATTTGGGGAGGGAGGGAGAAGATGATGAAAATTATTTAAATACCATTGTCTTAGTGCTTGTTACATGCTCAGTATGCTAAAGATTCAATTCCCTGCTTTGTTGCTCTTCTGTAACTGAAATACAAATATTGTTAAATTTTAGTGCAAGCACATAATGCTGCTCAGACCCAAATGAATGGCAGACAAATTCCATTATTGCTTCTTCACAGTCACTGTGGCTGGATATTAGTTGAAGATTAGAGTCTGTGTGCAAAGGAAAGATCCTGTTAGCAAAATACCATGGAAGACTTTGTTTGTGGCACCTGCAAACTGGCCCACCTACATCTTGCCTTTAAAGATTTTGAGCTGTTTATTTTAATGGTGTTGACCGTGCTTCTTTCAGTCATGCAAGCTGTGTGAGCTTAGGGAAAATAAATTAAAAGGTCTGTATTTGAACTGTCATTGTGGCTTAGGCTTTTGTTTTGTTTTAACCTATATCTTCAAAGGTAGGAAATACCTGAAGTCTTGCAATGTAAAAAGCATAGCTGACCTTTTGAGTTCCCGATTGCATCAGGAAGGAGGAAAGTACTTCAAGGTACAAAAGCATAAGGTTAAAACAAGGTTTAATAATTCCAGCACTTTGCATCGCTGCCAACAATAAATACTACAGAGATAATTGTGCAGTGCTGTGATCAAAGATGCAAGAAAAAATGCAAATACATCCTGAACCATTAAGATGTTAAAGCAATGTTTTCAGCATCACTGTAGCTCCAGTTGTATTGAACTGTGAAGTTGAGTACCACAGAAGTAAATGCCAAGTGTGACAAAATAAAATGAGAGAGAAATCAATGCCAAATGGCATCATCCAAAGCTATTAAACAAGAATCAGACACAGCTACAGCATTCAGTGTGTCTAATTCACTTGCATGCACTAATTCTGATAAGCAATTTAGCAGTATTTCCTCTACCCTTGATAGCACAAAGGCTAATACATGAAATAATTGCAATAATTGCCCCTGGGTTTGGAAGTTGTATGCAAAAAGAGGGAATTCCTGTCTTTTTTTTGGTTGGTTTTTTAACAGTGAGAATAGAATCCTAACCTTTTTTTTTTTAACTGATAACTGTGGCATAATTCTTATTTTTAATATTTTCACTACTACGTTAAAATAGTAACGACTCATTACTTGCAAGCGTGAGGCCTGTTGAGCTGCCAATACAGAAATATTGGATAAGAGACAGGCGCTGTCCCCAGAGAAATTGCCATCTAAACACAGTATAAAACAGGTGGTTCACCAAAGCGATTTCATTTAAGGGATATTTCTGTAGTGAGGAGTTATGGGGCTCCAAAATCTCAGAAGGTAGAGGGAGAAAGAAAGAGCAAATTCCCCCAACCCTTCACTGCAAAACTTTGATGTAAATATATCAGCAGCAGATCGTGAATTACCCTTATCTGGCTGGGTCTGTTCTGAGCTGTGCCTGCATCCCTCTCTCCCTCACAGCCACATGGAAAACCAGACAGGAAAGTGGCCCTGGGGTGCACAGGCCTGTTTGGCCAAGCACCAACTTTTGTGGGGCACATCCAGGGAGTCAGTCCTAAATTTAATTGTGTATGTCCCACTTGCTGGAGATGGGTGTGGGAGCTGCTCTTGTCACAGGAAACCCTCGCTGTGCTCCCTGCTGCAGGGCCGGGAGCAGCATTCCTGGAGTCACCCATCACCTGGACCGGGCCCCTGTAGCTCAGGGAGGACTCTCTTTCATCACTCAGTTTTCCCCAGCTCTTAAATTTGAGCTGTTCCTTCCCTTTCAGTGGCTGTTGACAGTCAGGAGCCTTCCTGCAACGCCTTGGAGCACTACATGTGGCATTGAAGGATCAGAAAAGACCTGTCACTGTTGGATGGAATGGACTAGGACTCCATGGGTTTTCTGCTTCTCTTGCAGCTGGAGCATAGAGGATCAAGGCTCATATGTCTCCTCTGTGTATAGTAAAACAACATTTCTTGTGACTTGAGATTGCTAAGCACAATTGTAAACACCAGAAATGAAAATTGGAGGCTTTCTCTGTTTGATCTTTGCCAGAAGGGGACAGATGTCTTTTTTTCACATGCTGTGTTGGAGAGCAGGCTGCAAGGCCACCCAACAGGAGCTTTGCACCTCAGACCTGGAACAGGTTAGATGCTGATCGCTGAAATTGTACAAAGATACTTTTTATCCTGGGGATTTTAATATAAGGGTCAAACCTGCTGCTTAAAACATCTTCCAGCATCAGTTTTCCATTAATTTATATGCCCTATGCAAATGCTTTATTTCAATATTATGTTTGCTGCTTTGTGTTAGATATTTAATTTCTTGCATTAAATACTACCTTAGGTACAAAGTTGTCTTCCCGTGACTTTATAACTTTAAATTCCAGTAGCCTGTTGTATACGAAACATTGTCACTTTGTGAAAGAGAAAACACTGCTCGTTTTGCACAAGTGACAACCCGTACTCTCCCTAAGTCTACTCTTCTTATTTGTGCTGCAGTTTCAATCTCATCTAAAAACAAATTTGCTTTGAGGATATATAGCTAGTAGTTGCAAAAAGCTGTTAAATGGTATTAAGATGTCATTTGCTAAGCTGGTATTTTTAAATAGCATTTTGTTCTACTTGTAAATCACGCTTTTTTGTGCATCTTATGGTCCACAGCCCTTGAGGTTTTTCAGGCATTTCCAGATGCTCAAGATGTGAACTGCACTCAAGTAATGAAATTATTTCCATGCTTCATGATGCTTACAGGTGTATTAATACTGCACTGAAATGCGAGCTTATCATCTTAGTAACACACAGGCTAGCAAGTCATGAAACTGCCCCAGAGTATCCGATTAAGGTTCTGTAACAAACAGGGTAGTTGAACTTAATTTACGTTTAACAGTTATTACTGTCTTTTTTTTTTAATAAATAAAAGTGAAAATCAGACCTTAAAACCAGCTAAAAAGAAGATAATAATTCTTGTGGATGAAAACTTTTGTGTAATTTTCAAGACCCTAAATAATTTCATGCTAAAAGGAAAAAGAATGAACAAAATCTAATTGCACAACAAATATAGTTGCAAAGTTGTAGTGTTCATATGCTTGGCCTCTCTAACCTGGTCTCTGGGGCTAAGACATTGTCCTTATCTTGTGTCATGTGGTGAGCAGCTTCTGGCAGAAGTATGACTATGGCTTGATGGTGAATGTCCCTAGTTTGTTATATTAGGAACAACTTTACCTGTGTATAAACTCAGTTTATCTAAACTTGATATAGCAGAGGGTGTCTTATACAGTAAGGCTGGCTCTTGCTGTCATGGACATGATATACTGTTTTTCTGTCCTTTCAAAATATATCACTTGAAATGCTTAGCAAACTCTTAGGAACAAGATGTTCTCCTTACTAAATGCAGAAGACTCTTGCATTAATAGAGCAGCTCTGAATTTTGTGTTGTCAATTTTGATGTTGCTCACCACCTTTACTGAAGGTTGTTGTTGTCTCAGTGAAGCTGGCAGACAGCAGTGCAGCCTGTGCTGTAGGGTATCCATTGCCAAACCCAGCATCTTTACTGAAAGCTGTGTTCTCCAGCAATTCAAGCAGAGGGCACGACTGAAGCTCAGGCAGTAATTTTGAAACCACTGCAGGAAGTTGCTGGGACTTAGATGCTTTGACAGGACACAGAAATAATTTTTCTTCACCAGGAAGGCTCTTGGATATAGAAGGACTGACTCAGTGGGTTAGGTATGACCTAGGGTGTTCAGCTGGAAATCATCTCATCAGTGCCTCTTAGATTTAACTTGAAAATTGAGATTGGAGGAAGGGGGACCAGAGAAGAAACCTGATTATTCATGTAATCTCTAATGGGGAGCACCTGAACAGAATTTCCTGGTTTAATATGATGTCTTTTTGACAGTTTCCATGTTCTCCTTTATTGGCTGTGAGTTTGAGATATTTAAATTAAAAAGTTCTGACACATCCTGCTTTCAGTATTCTATTTTCTGAGATTAGGTTTTTCCCCCTCTTCCTGTGGAAGATTATGACCAAGTATTCCTGTCAGCTGCTGTGGTGTAACATTGGGAGCAAGGAGACTGCAGACCGAGGTGTTCATGGGTTTTTTGGCCATTCTTGCCTGGTAATGCCCTTCTGCTGACATTTTAAGAAGTGAAACATTGATTCTTTAGTGCAAACGTGCAGGGGGAGGCATGTTCGTGGCTGGGCAGGGCTGAGGGAAGGTCTGTTTAATCCAAAACTGAGCAGGACATTGGTGGTGCTCTGAATTTCTAATGATCATTTTATTTGTCAAACTCTACACTTGCAAGCAGTGCAAGCTATACAAGTGTTTGTAGCAGAAATAAAGCATTTTGTGTGGCTTTAAAGAGATTATTTTTGTCACCAAATACTGCTTCCTACAAAATGTATTAGTTCTTTTCACTGCTTCAGTATAATTAGTTCAGTCTGTTACCCAGCTTATTTCATCTAATACTTTCTTCTGCACTTGCTGACAATACAGTTGCAAAAAAATTACAAACCAACTGAAAACAATGCAAATAGATTTGTTTGCTGTTTCTTCTACAATGGCAGTTTGCCAGAGATGACATGCTTTGCTAAATGTCACTAACTATTATGCATTTAGGACTTAATTATGCCTTTAAGGCACTGGCCCTTTCAGGGAAGAGTGAATAAAATTGCTTCCTTGAGAGCTTTCAGCCACGCTCTGCCTGAGAAAACATGACTGCTGGTAGCGTGGTGGGAAATGAAAAGGCGAGCTGATCATCTATTCGAGATGATGGAGCATATGTTCTTGCCCACACCTCTTAGCTCTGCTGATGGATGAGTTATCTCACTGCTTTGGGCATTTAAATAAACCTTGATTAAAGCTATGTCTGCACCTGTAGCCTCAAATGCTCTTTTTATCTAGAGCTTATAAAGGGGAAGAAAATTTCAGGCTAAGAAGTCTAAGACCCTAAATACTCCTGGATTTTCCTACAGTGAAACATAATGTGAATGGTTAATTAGAAGATAAAAAGACTCACTTTGCAGGCATTTTTGTCCAACTAACATTGAGCCAGGAGGGCTGAGGAGGTGAGAGTCTAGATGGGGACCTTGTTGTTCTCTAAAGAGACTGTTGGCCCAGGACAAACAATTGCTGCCAGCTTCTAATTCTTAACTTCTTGAAAATATCGTATTTCATAGCATATTTATAAACTTAGGAATATATTCAGAGGCAACTCATGGGAACACAGCTAAATCAGGATTATACTGCGCTGTGGAAGTATGTAGGATGGAGCTGTTGAATAATTTAATGCTTCTTTGCTCTATCAACTTTTTAGTCTATCCATTTTCCTTAGCATTTAGTCAACTCTCAAAGGTTCCCTTTCAAGACTCAAACTATTACAAACTATTGCAGATGTGAGTCTAAGTGCTATCAGTAGTGCTGGATTTCCCAAGAGTTGTCTCTCATGTCAGGTAATTTCATCTAGAGTTTTAAACCTTTAGGCAGTAACTCATTGACAAAAATAGTATCTCAGTTTCAAAATCTGCATGACCCAGTTTACAAGAGCAACTACCTAAGCTGGGCAAGAGTGTCCAAATTTCCTCTTCCAGTGCTTCCTCAGGGTTCAGAAAATTGCTCTGTGGAGCAACAGTTTGTAGGTTCAGGAGCCTGACAGCTTCCTCCTCTAATGTGAGCTTCCTCCAACTCACCGCTGCTGGATGTCTTCACTCAAGCTCTGCTCCAGGGCTGAAGTGTTTGAAGAGATGGAAACAGCATCTGTTTTTGATGGCACCTGCTCCCCAGCCACCAGACACTGATTTAACATCTTCACTCATTTCTGGAAAACTCTTTTTGGAGTTTTTTGAGTACTTAAGCCTGCTATTCATACACGTATAAAAATTAGATGCAATTGCAGCAAATCCTTTAATAATCTTTGCTGTGTGCGTATTTAAACACATCTGGGCTAAAATATTACAGCTTAGAAGAAAGTAAGTAACCTATGCTCTAGGCTCAAACAGTGTCTTGCAAACCAAAAATAGCATAGCCTGAGTTCTAACAAGTAAAACAGAAAGAGCTGCTGTTCATATGGATTGCTTGATTTTACCCTTGACTTCAACAGAGAAAACATCCTAGAACCATTATATATTCCTTGCTGTAATATAAATAAAACACAAATGCACTCTAACTTACTGTCATCAGTGATATTTATATAAAGCACTGGGTTTACAATGGTACATAATTTATTATTGAAATTATATTTAATTGCACTGAAATATTACTCACTGCATGCCTCTTCCCATTCTATTATAAATGCATCTTAGTATGCTCCCTGCTTGCAGCTGAAATAATAAATGATTTCATAACTTGAGTTATTTGTGGGATACTGGAAATAGGTTTTCTGTCAGTACAGAGACATTTTATGAACTTGTTATGGTGTGGGTATTCATTGCTTCCTCTCTTCTGGCAGAATAAGTCTCTGGACAGTAGTATCTAGTACTCAAATATTTTGGAGAAGCTAATGTCAAGGAGAATATTGAGGGTAGACATCAAATTGTGGTTTTGCCCAAGATTTTAGTTTTAGTGACATGTACTTAAAAATACTTCACTAAATACCTTCAAATATGTGCGTTATAATTACAGCCTTGTTCTTGGGGTGTAATTTCATTGCTAACAGTGCTTTTAAAACAGACTATTCTCCTCCCATTTTAAAATTTATCAGTATGTATTAATAGTGGGAAAACAATACATCTGGTCTAATGGTTATAATGAAAAATATTGAAATGGTGCCACTTCTCACAGAAAGTATTTTCCCAGTACTTAGGTGAAACACAAGATAACACTAATGCAATAAGATTTTCAATTTTCTAAATAGTAAATTTTCTATGTAGTAGTTTTACAGACTATTAGACGCTACGTGCCATCTTAATAACAAGTTAATAGTCCTCCTTTTGAAATACTGCTAAGACTACAACGTGAAATGCACAAAACTGAACAAATTTCAGAGTTCAACAGGGTTAGGAAACTGTAACTTGGTGTGTTAGTACATGGTGTGATCATTCCTTTCTTTCCATTTTCTAATTCTTTCCTTTCTTTTCCTCTTCTTATTTCTGCCTTATTCAACACTTTCTGTGAAAGGTATTTTTTCTCCATCTTTCAGTGTGTGGTCACATGTATTATTAACTACTTGCTATTCTAGCCTTGCCATAAAAAACCCCAGGCATGTTAATGGATGCCTAGACTTGTGTATGGCACTGTCATCAATTGTGGTATTGTGACAAGTATTAATGAATTCATCCTTAAATTGGATCTATTACGGGAGACTGTGTGTATGAAAGAGAAAAATGTCTGTGATTAGCTATAGATACATTTTAGACATGAGGCTATGAGATGCAAGGTTAATATTATAAACTTGTCTGACACTGAGAACTCAGTGAATTTTATTTTTGAAAGTACTTGATATGTTAGGAAACTTTTTTAAATCATGAGGTGAGTGCATGAGTACTTGTCACTTCTGCAAATCACTCTGTAGGTATTGGTTATTTGGTGTCTGTAGGTGTAGTTGATGCACAGAAAACATGAAGGGCTGTTAAAGATTAAAGGATTGTCAAAGGAAGTTAGAGGTGCTTCAGTGCTCAGGGATCTTTTTGTGGTGGGTTAATGCAGGGCCTGGATAACAAGCTGGGACCAAATAAACCTTGTTACAGAGGCCGTGCTGTGGGGTGGTGCTGGCAGCAGCTCGGGCTTGTGCACAAGCCCAGCTTTGGGGCTGCAGCCTGACTCTGCCTGTGGTGCGGGGCAGGCAGGGGCAACTGTGGGATTAAGAAGATGTTAACAACTGTCCAAGCAATGTTATCCTGCTGTTATCCTGTATCAGCCAGCTGTTGACTCCTGAAAAACGTGCTGGACTTGTATGCTCTTGGATAGAGCTTCTGAAGTTGGAAACTTTTAAGAAATTTTGCATGTGAAGGAATCAGTTCTAGGAAGGAGTCAGTACCAAGGTTTGCAGTGCAGACCTGTGCAGTTTGAGGTAATGCTGTAACTCTATGGAGTAGGGTACTGAAGAAAGAAGAAATGTGCTTTTGGCTTCATGAGAAAGGAGAAATGAGAGGGTGAGACTCCTGGTTTAGTTTAGAGTTTTGTAGCAGTGCAGCCTTCAGTAGCATTTCTGCTTCTGCCACTGTATCTTCCTCAATTATTTGCATCTGTCCCTCCAGCTCCCTTTCTGTGCCCTTTTTCCCATGCCCTTTGCCAACACATCTGTATTTTCCCATGGTGCCTGTTATCCTCTACAGACCTGTTTCTTTGCCAAACTGTCCTGACATCCTTCCTCACTCACTGTTTCTTGTAGGTTTTTATCTCTGTGCTTGACTAATGTTCTTCTCTGCCCCTCTTTTTCTGTTTCTGCACTTCTCAGGTGTCAAGAAAAGAGGAGAAATAGGGTGTCTCTTCTCCATTACTTCCTACTGTTTAATCAGTCAAACTGTTTGGGCACAAACTCCAGAAGGAAAAATAACTGGGCTCAGCAGACAACACTAAGGGCAATAAAATTTAAATTTGGGATGGTCAGGCAGGTAAAAGATATTACATGCTCAAGTAGTTTCATTCCACAGTGGCACACTCCACCCTTTGGTCTAAAAACAAATATATATTCCTAGCCTGAAACATGTCTGTAGTTAACAACCCTGTTTCTCTTATGATTTTGGCCATTTAAAGAAGGTATAGGACTATATTGCTTTAAGGACCTGAACGCACAAACAAGTCATGATTTCATACTCTGACTATTTTTTTTTAAGCAATTGCAATGATGGGGTGACTGATTTGTGCTATGGATGCCCTAGATGAAATGCAGGGCTAAATATAATGCATTTCAAAGTTAATTAAAATCTTGCACTAGAGCCAGTAACAGACTCTGGGTGTTGTCACCGGGGGAGTCAGTTCCCTCCATTTTCCTACCACTTTTCCCACCACTTTTCTCTTTTCTCTCGCTTCAGAAGACCCATCTCTGATCCTGTAATTTGCACCGTTAATTATTAGTAATGGCAATACACAGAACTCAATGAAAAATGAGGGGTTTTTTACTGAAGTGGTGTACATTTAAATTTCTGCCGGTTGGTGGTTGTCAATTTGTTTTCTCACTTTCTTTTTGGGTGGTTTTTTTCTTGTTTGTTTTTTGAGGATTTTTTCTTCTCATTCTTAAGAGAAGTGGTAGAGATGGTGATTTTAGTTCCTATTTGTGATGATTGTAAATTTCTTACCCTGGCGTTAATCTTACTAACAACGTCTAGCTTACGGAAACATTCACTAACATAATATGCAACATCCTAGAACAGTGTTTTCACTGAAGTTGTCAAATGTGCCATAAGTCTTAGCTTACCAAACTGACAGAAACTAGCAGCAGAGTCGCCATCAGATGCAGGATTACAGAGTAAACTGTTTCAATTTGTGCTAGCTGTAAATCTTAGTTTTCAATTGGAATACAGAGATAAACTTGGCATGTTTTGTCAGCTAGTGGAAAATAGAAGCTATTATGTTTTCTCACAAGCAACAGTGACAAGACCTGGTAGCAAAGAGCAGCTCCAGAAAATGATTTATAATTTATAATGCCTTCAACAGGTAAATTCTACCTTGAATGAAACAGTATCCTAATTTAATAACTGGAGGGAGTGGAGAATCTATCACAATTAACGTACTACTTGACTGTTTTTATCATGAAAGAGAGAAAACTGTAAAGCGTGCGTGCAAATTAGAACCATGATTAATTACTTAGTGATAAAGTGTGAGGTCTGCTACCTTTCCTGCTTCAGCTTTGCAGAATTAAACTTTCTTCTGCCACACATCAAGACTTGGACAAAAAATTGATAGACTCTCACTGAACTTACTGTGCTTGGTCAGCAGAGCTTATCAGCAGCTGTGCTGCCTTGAAGGCTGAGAGGTAGAGTCTGATATTTTAACTGGAGACTGACACATATTTTGCTGAACAGAAAAATGTCCATTTTCACTGGAAGGTGACAGGATTCAGAGGTAATTATTCTAAATACTTGGTCATTACTAAAAAAATTTTGAATTAACATCAGTGAGTATTTTTAATACTTATAAACCAGTACTGTGTTAGCAAAACCAGAACACCTATAACTGCAAATAAGGCAAAAAATCTGAAGTTTTATTATAGTTTAATGGTTTCCAAAGAAGGAATAATCCTGTAGAAGGTGTTGGAGGGGAAGGGTGAGGGACAAGAGGAAATATTGCTATGAGGGAACTTTATGGAAGAAAGAGTTGAAGTAAGGGGAGGGGGTGCCTGATTTTTCTAATTTTTCTTGAAAAACCTGTTATGTTAAGTGTTTTTCCTTTGTGTTCTTGAAACAGAGCTTTATGGTGCAATGTATTAAGCTGGCTTTCAGTTTTGAATGTCTTCTATCACATAACAACTGAAGGAAGTGATTTGACTTTAGTGAAACAGTATTTTGACCTGAAAAATGCTGTTCCGGAAACTTGTGGGATAGGAAATGGTAACCCCATGTGGTAATGATACTTGGAGCTGTGCTTGACTGAGACAAAAATAGGTTTGGTGGCTGGTGTATTCCTCCAGCAAGACTGCACTTTAATCAGGGTGAAGAGGATTGTGCAGCCAGGAAGCAGGATGATGTGGTATGAATTTTACCTAATGAATTCAGGTCTGTTATCCTGAGCAGAGGAGAGGCTTTTCTGCTTACTGCAGGCACTCAGGAAGGATTGAAGCAGGAGGAGAGAGGTTTTTCCCTTGGCAAACACAGTTCAGAATTCAGGCTGTCCCAGATGCTTGTTAGATGAAGGATAAAATCAATCACTACGTTCCTGTCGATTCAACAACATTCTGGCTTTTCCTCTCCCTTCTTCCACGTAGCTTCCCTCCATCTGTCTTGTGCTGTGGATAACAATAACCCTTTGCTCTGTCTCTTTTGTATTGTTTTTGTGGTCTCATGTGTCCTTGCCCCACCAGTGCTCTCCTGCACAGCATTTCTAATACTTGGGCACTCCTTCATATCCATACTGTTTCACATCTCTGTCACATCTCTCACATCTGCTTTTAAACATCCTCCTGTTGGCCCCCCATGCCTTCCAAGTCATTCTTGATTTTACCCCTTGTCTGTTCTGCTGCTAAAACCACTTTCTGAGTTTGTTGTGCCAGTGCTCCCAGTTTCTGTTCACCTTCCTTTCCCTGGCTCTTTCTCAGTATTACAACAGTCAAACAAATTGTCTCCCTACCTTTCATTAGACACTCATTAATGACACTTTACCTCCTGCCCTGGTTGTCCTATGGATTGAGAGGCAACAGTGCTGCAAGAACTAAAGAACAACATGCAGAGAGCTTGTGGACAAAACAGAATCAACTGATATTTTACTGGGTCTTAATACCACTAGAAATAGAACGTGGGGAAAAAAATATATCCAAGTAATTGGGAAAGGAGTAAAATACCACATCCTTCCTTCTCCCCAAAACAATTAGGAGGAAAAGAGAACCGTTGTATTGACTAACTAAATATATCTGATAAGTCAAAATGTCCAAAACTGTTGTCAACTTCAATTTTTCACATGGCTTCAATCTAGGCGGGAAATTATTCTACTGCTGCTTTGACTGCCCTTTCTTCTCCATGTCCTCTTTCCCCATTTCATCCATCTGTTGTGCCCTTTCATTCCTGAAGATATCTTTCTTGTAAGAGTGGTGATCCCTTAGTGTACAATTACAAAATGCTGAAGATAACAGGACCCTGATCTCTGCCTGAGGCCTCTACCTGTCTGTAGTGACATTTCCAGTGAGTCAGAGTCTATCCAGACAGGGATATCTCTGTAACCAGAGTCCCATTTGTGAAGGATACAAAAATAAACCCTGCTCACCAAGTACCTGCTTTAGGCTGAGATGAGGCCACTTCCAAATGAAAACATCCATTTAGGCATATGGATACTGAGTGTTAGTTAAATTAACAGATGTGCCTGCCTTGAAGTAATAGAGCTTGACATAGTGGAGAAAGGAAACTTAATAGCAAATATCCTCAGGAAATTAAATCTTCTCCAAATTACATTTTTTATATAAATATATAGACAAGTTAAGACTTTATTAGAAAATTTACAGTATTTTAATCAACAATAATGACATTTTGGGATGAATTACAAATTGATAACTAGCAGTATGTAGCAAGTAAGAGGATTTTTAAATGATAAAAAATTCTGAAAAAGGTGATATAAAAATGTGTTGGAGAAAATTCTAGCTACTGGTTAGGTTTGAGACAAGGTTCCCTCTTAACTCTGAACTTTGCTTCAAGTCCAGATCCTGTTCATATCTTTTGTAATATTAGGGTTATATAACAATCAACCTGAGTATATTTCTTATTTCAGCCCTATTTGTTTTGAATCCTCATTTTCCCATACACATAACTTTCAGTTCTTGTTTTCTTCCACCCTGACAATTGTAAGAGGTCCTTTAGAACTATGACCAAATTTTAGTGGCAAACTATTTGTCATGTCTGAGCAGCTTCTTAATAACTAGTAAATTGTTTGATGTCTTATCTTAATTGACACTTGAACTGTGCTGTCAGCTGAGCCTGTTTTTGTAACCCAGCCAGCCTCCATGTGGAAAATCAGCTCTGACAAAGCTGAAGCCCTTTACACCTTGCATATTTCTGGGGTTTAGCAGACTTTTTAGCTGCCAACAAGTTGAACGTCTCAGAGTGATTATTAGTCTTTCAGATACCACAGATTGTCTTTCTTTGGTATGTGCTCACAGCATTTATTGGTGCTCTGGGCAGATTTGGCCTCAATATGTCTGAATTCTTTTCTCTCGTGTGCATTTGTTTCCTCATTAATGTTTGGTGGTTTCTGTGAGTTCCCATTACCTTGGAGAAGAGGCTGCTTGCAGAGTGGTGGTGGGGTTATGCCCAGCTGCCTGAGCTGCTGCAGGCACAGCCAAACTATCACTCGTGGAGGGCTTCACCCCGTGCTGAACAAAGTGCTGTAACACAACCCTTCTTCCTTGTGCTGAGTACAGTAAAATAGAAAAATTATTCATTGAAAATCATCACAATTAAATCTTTGTGTATTAAGTCTCTATGTCACTCAAGAGCTTTAAAATGCATTTAAATAAACATCATTTAGATAGTAATTTTATAGAGACAATTCTTACTAAATTATGCTTGACTGTATATTCAGCTGCAACTTCTGTGTTTTGAATTTCTGAATGGACCAGGGCTAGAGAAATGGTCTTGCTGGTAGCAGGTAGGTGGGAGAGCTCAGGATGTGTTTCTTGCTGGTGTCACCCTGGCAGATAAAGGCTATAGAGCAACCAACCGTGAAGAATAAGGAAAAAAAAATTAGTTGGATATTAAAAAGAAGTCAATTAAAAGGTTATAAACATGTAATTTTTTTCCAAGTAAAAGTAAGAGTCAAGTAGAGTTGAGTTATGAGTCTGCTCAGCATGCATTTGTTTCCCCCAGCCCTCTTTTGCATTCTTTACTCAATAACATCTGTGGTATGTTCTATAACCTCCCCATACAGCAGTATTTTAATGCTACTTGTCATCCTCTTGAAAAGAGGAAGAAATATGATCAGGAGACAGAATGAGAAGCTAAACAACTGCCTTCTAAAGTGATTTTAATACAGTGAGGAATTGAGTGCAGAGGTATTTTAATAGAACTAAAAAGATTTATTGCTACTTTGTCTCAAGTATTAAGGTACAGCACTTGCAAAGTGAGGTGTCCTTTGTTTTGGAATCACAAGCTGTTGTTTCGGAGATGGTTTTGTTGTAAAAGCAATTGCAAATAGAATTTTTCATCCTAAAAAATTTAAATCTGCTGTGTCATATACTTATTTTCTTACCTTATCAAGCAAATGAGACTAATGATATCCGTAAGACTGCTCATGATGCAAGTATATGATCCTCAGTGGAAATGCAAGTGATAGGTCCTAGTCCTACAAAGGAAATGAATTTTTTTAAGAAAAACACATGATCTGATTTATTTACTCCTTATCTTTAATTGCCAGTCCTAAATATAACTTTTAAAAAGTTGTATAATAAAAATCACTTGCTCACAATGCAAAAGATTAAGAAATTGGCTCTTTATGACAAAATGATGTCACCTAAAAATGTTTGGGCTTTTTTTTTCCTAGCAGAGCCTTAAATGTTATTTCCAGAAGAAAACTAGAAAGAATACTAAACCTGTTAGTTAATGGTTATCCACTGTATAAACACAAATATACCATAGGGAGAACACAGGTACTGTGCAAGCTATCAATTTTAGAAAGCAGGTATGTCTTCACTGGAAAAGAGGGGCACCTGACTTTTCTGTTTTACACATAGATTTGGTGCAGTAAAATGTAATTCTGTTGTGACTACCTGGTGTCTGGACTAGGAAAATAAGTATTCATCTTGTCTTAATGCATTGAAAGAAGAGATTTAAATTTTACATTCGTTTCCCTTTCCATTTTTAGCATCAAGTTTCACTGAGATAATATTGTTTTCTCTCTGCTTTTTGAAGAGCTTACTGCAACTTCAGAAAATTTCAAGACATCAGAAAAATACTTTTTTGTGATCCCTTTTGTTTATTTATAAAAGATTACTTAATGGTATTCATTCTTTCCAACTTGCACACTTATTTAAAAGTCGAAATCCAGTTGCCAAGCAAAATAAACACGGCAGGGTAAGCTGCTGTGGAAAAACAAGGCATCAATATGTAATTTTGTTGAACTGACAAAGTGAAATCATAATATTAACCTAATATAGTGTCATAGAAAGGCAATCATAGCAATATTTAAATATTGTAATACATTTATAGCCTTACAAGAGAAATTCTTCTGGTTTTACCACAGAGATGCATGTTTTCTTCTTCACTTAAAGATGTTAGTGATTTGTAAATTAAGTAGCTTGTAGTAAAGGAGGTAAGGCAACTGACTCTGTGCTAAATATCCTGTAATAGCCTTGGCTGCCTGGTGCAAGGGCAGTCTTGAATGTCGTGCTTGGCAAGTGGTGTTCTGCAGAGATCCCTGGCAGGTTTTGTACCTGCACAAATGCTTTTAGTGCAGTACTGTGCCTGTAGGGGTGCATCAGGCTTTCATGTGGATCTCAAAAGGACTTTTTTTAGTAAAATTGCCTTAGAGAGGGAGATAGTTTGGAGATACAAAACTCTGCTGATAGCTGCAGTGTAATGAACTGATGTAAACATGCAAGTAGCAAAACTGTTTTTGGTAGATTATAGGTATTTCGATGCTATTTGCTTTTCTTATCCAATCTATAACACCAAAAACTTATAAACCAATCTGTCAAAACCTGGCAACAAGAATTTCTGAGGGGGGAGATTCATGCTATAATGGAGAATTTCTTTTTTTTTTGGTGGGGGAGGCTAAGTATCAGGTTTAGTTGTTCCAGCTTGTGTTGGGTTAACAGGACATGGCGCAAAAATAAACAGAAAATGAAGCCTTTACTGTTTTGGGAAGTTTGAGGAGTACAGCTTAGTTTTTGTTTTGTTTTCAGGAGTTTTTCAAGTGCCTATCTGGATAACCTGTGTTCAGGGCCATAAGGTGGGATTTGCATTTTTAGGAGATAGCCTGCTTTATTTTTTACAGTTAAATCCATGTATAAAACAGCATACTGCCTCTCCCTGAGAATCTGTCTGAAAGGATTTTTCATTCTAAGTAGTGGCACTGTCAATTATCAGGGTTCAAACTCTGCAGAGTATTTGAGATGATGAGCAATGTTTTGCACAATTGAGCCCTTTCCTGTGCACCAAATGTAAATGCTACTCAGTGAAACCTCACCCTTTCCTCTGAAAAACATCTGTCTGTATTGGTCTTCTCCAATATAAGTGCATAGCCTCGGATTGCCTGTCAAAGTGGTGACCCCAAATACTACAACACAACTGAAAATGTTTCCTTTAACTGCAGAGTCTTTAGGTACCAGACTGGGAGCTCTAGAATTGAGGGAGCTCTGTTTGTTGTCCTTACCTCCACAGGCAGCTTGGGCAGCTGGTGAACTGATGCTGGGAAAGCCCCTTCTTCCCAAGATAAGTGTGTTTACAGAAGAAAAATATAGTTTGAGGACTTTTCACGGGTGTGAAAGTACATCATCTCATTCACAAATTAATTCAGGATTTTAAGGCACTAGGATTTAAAGGATGTGTCTGTTGTTGCTCTCCATGCAATGCTCAGGCAGAACAAGCTCTTGGTCTCTTATTTCCCTCTCTTCTTATCTGCTTGAGGAGCATGTAAAGCACCACATCTGTGATGTTTCTGTCCTGGCAGCAGAATTGAAAGAATATAGTCTCTGCTCTGAATCAAGATGATATCATGTCCTCACACATTGGCTTTTGGGGACTAACAGAGCCTTTAGCAGTGCCAGCTTCTGTCACTGTAGCCCAGATAAAATTTGGCAGTTCACTGGGAGCTTTAACATATGAGATGGAAATGCTTGGGTTAAAAGAATAACCAGAAACTAATACTTGAGAGGTTGTGCAGGTGATTCTCCTAATCAAAGCACTAATGCCTTTCATATTATGCAAATCCCATTGTATTACATGTGTATAAACTGTACAAATATTGTAATTCCCTAAGTAATAGAAATAATGTGATTTAGCAGGGAAAGGTCTTTCTTAAAGTGATAAGGTACTGTGTATAGAGCTGAGATGAGAATAAATGAGCATATTATAAGCCTCAAATTATTCTTCATTGTCAACATTAAGCTGCAAGCTACCTTAGAACCTAATGTTTCATGATTTTGTTTAAATAATTGTAATGCAAAGCTGCATTCTTCTGCCTTTCTGCTGTATCTTAGTCACGTGCTGCTCAACGAGAGCTCTGCCGCTGCCATGCAAAGCCTTGACAAAATAATGTGTGAGTGTACATGAGCACGAGTTTCTCCTGTAGCTACTGTGTCTTGCATGTGGCAACGGGTTGACAGCCCAAATCTTTCCCTTCTCTCCCTGACTGGTCCTTCCATGAATGCTCTGCAGAGTTCAGACCTTGGCAAAGGGTAGCGCCAAACACAGCTGACACAGCTGAAAGGTAGAGCAGGTGGCACAAGCCACCAAATGGAAATGCAGATTTTAGGGTGGATGACCTTGTGTCCAGGCTTTTTTTATTTCAAACTGTAGAAAAGGGGGTGGGACTTAGTTTGGTTTTGGTATTTCGGGGGTTGGTTTTTTTTCCCAGGATATGGAAAAATTCCAAAGTGACCCTAAGTCCAGCTCACCAGAGTAATCCGTAGTCCTACTCCAGGCTGTCAAAACTCTGCTGTCAAATATTTTCGTTAAATGAATTGACTGTTACCAGAACTATGTTACCTCGTGGTCACACACCAGTGAAGCTCACAGATGTCTGGTGCTGATGTGGTTCTCCCTTCAGATGGCTTAGTGTTATAGATGTAGACACAAGGATGCTAGAAATTGTTAAAATTTTACTATTGAAATACGTATGACATTTTCAGTAGAGATGGAAAAATTGGTTCTTCGGACTAAATTTATCTTTTCTCTTTTGTAGAATTTCACAACAAATAATCTTTGCTAATGCACGTAGGGCGAAGCAGAATACAAACACTTTTCCTGAGGTCTTTTTGATAGAGATGGAAAAGTTATTTTACAATGAGAACAATTTAATGTTTTGTTTTGGCACATCTTGAAGTAAAAAGGTCATGCTATGTAGGAAGTAGTTAATGTTTTAATCTAATTTCTTGCTTTAAAATAATGAATTGTATGCAAGGTAAAATCACCAACTGTGCTAAATTTTAAAAAGCCTCTAAAGAATTATCTTGCTATAGAGGTTTTTAATGTCTTCCAATTATTTCTCAGTTTCTAAAGGGATCTGAACACTTTCAGGCCAGTCACCACCAATAGTGTTGAAAACTTCTGAATATATTTTCATCTGCTTTTGCAAGCTTTGTCTTTAGTATGAATTTACAATATAAATTGATTTACTTCAAGCAATTTTTAATAAACTAAAGGCTGAAATTCCTCTTTTTGTCCTGCTAGCCAGAGGAGGTGTGCGATAATTCAATTTACTGATAAGGTGCAGAGCAACTTTGCTCTCAAAATGACCAAAGACTCCTTTTCTTATCTCCTCATTCTGGTTTGTTTGGTTGCTTTGGCTTTTTTTTTTTTGTTTTTACTCCTTGATACCTTCATAGCTAGTTGCTCAGCATGAGTAAACTTAAGCAACTCAGGTTTCAGTCTCAGGAAGGAAAAGAAAATTTTTGGCTGTAACCTCACAAAGATTTTTGATGGAAAGGTAAGTACGATATAAATTCAGGCAGCAGTAAGTTGAGATTGCCCATTGCAAACAGAATGCTTTTTTGTGTTTAACAGCAAGTGTGACCTGGTTCTGTGCAGTATGGCAACTGATTTCTGCAGAGGGGTAAGGGTGAAACAGGGTTTGCTTAGTGACAGCTTAAATAATTAGCATTTGAACTTTGACAGTAAATATGTTAAGTATGTATGGGTTAATGTATAAAAAAACCACATCAATGCCTATGAAATCCTTAGATACGTCTATCTGCCATTAGGAGTGTAATTCAAATTAGTGTCTTATTACAGTACTAGAGATTCTTAATTTATCTGAAGCAATTAGTTTTTTGACAGCCTGAAGGGGTGGATTACTTACACTTGAAAAAAAAAATTTAGTTGAAACATGGATAAGACCCCTCTACAGTACTTAAACTGTCAGATAAAATTGTTCAAAGGCTTTTTTATTAAGAAAAGTTATTTTAGTTTGATTTAAATTCTATTAACTTTTTTTATGCAACCATTACCAAAAATCTCATTGTCTTCTGCCTTCTAGTAAATGACACTAAATTTCAGACCAGTGAGTGGTCAGGTACAATCATAGCAGCTGCTTTATGTGGGGCAGAGAACTGGTGATATATCATCTTGTCTTAAACCCGTGTGATTAACGATTTCAATGTAAAATCTGAATGTGGAGGTGACTGCATTTATGTGATGAGCTAGGGATCAATTTCATGTTACCAAAATTCGGCCTGAAGTCTCTTTCCAGCCAAGGAAGTTGGAGGTTAATTCAGAATAGGACTGTACTTTAAGGCTTTTTGTCTTCCTGTGGAGGAAACAATCCTATCCTAGAATAAGAGGAATCAGGAGAGAAAAACTGCCAAGTTTGCTGGGTGATTTAATCCTCAGTGGTGAATTTTTCCAGCTCTTGATTTTTTTCTAGAGTATATCAGAATATGTCTGAGGATCTGGTCATGCATAACCCAACACTTGAGGAAAACTTAACCTGCAATACTGCACAGTAATTAAAATACAATTGCAATAAACATGGGAAGAGCAAAGGTAAACACAGTCCTGTGTTCTAATTATGTTGCAGATCATATTCTTTGCAAGTGTGCCAACTAGTAACCAGATCTGTCTGTCTCATCCTAAATGTTAGTTGCCTACCAGAGCAGCAAGTCTGCGAGTGTTTAGGGAGTTTATAGCTTCATGTTGGGCACTCTTCAATTTGACAAGGAAAAAATTATTTCATAAAACTTCAAAATCTCCCTCAAAAAAAAAAAAAAAAACCAAAAACCCAAACCCCAACAAACAAGCAAAAACACAACAAAAAAACCCCACAAAACCCAACCAAAACCAAATAACCTAAAAAGCTGCTACATACAAAACAAACCAAAACCGAACAAAATTCAAAACTGGCTTGACTTTTCCTTAAGTCATTCTGAACATACCCTTAGAGATAAGCACCAAAAACTTTGTATACCCCAGCAATCAGCTGCACTGTTTGTATGACAGAATGCATGCAAACAAGCACTTGAGATTTTATTAAAAAAACAAATCTGTAATGGTTGACACACTTGAGATATGCAGCTGTTTCCCTGTTTATGTTCTTCAATAAGAGATGCCTCAGACTGTCACTAGCTACTAGAATTCATTTCCAGCACTCTGAGAGCCTGGTTGTATGAATGAGGGTATTGTTGCCAGTGAGGTTAAGAAACTGTGCTGAAAATAACT
Source organism: Daphoenositta chrysoptera (assembly GCA_013397915.1). NCBI lineage: Eukaryota > Metazoa > Chordata > Aves > Passeriformes > Daphoenositta > Daphoenositta chrysoptera. The sequence continues at coordinate 41,060 of VZRO01008085.1, forward strand.
GAGGAAATTATCTTGTCTGTCTCAGTCTTTCCTCTCCTAAATTCTGGGTGTAGCAACAGTCTGAAGCATAACAGCTAATTAACAGCTTTGCTTTGTGCAGAGGGTGAAATGGGGAAAGAAATCTGAGTGTTCATAACAACAGTGAGACCCCGAGGAGAAGATTCAATTAGCATTAAAAAAATGCAGTTTGCTTCCTGAGCTACTCTTTGCACTTGTTTCATACAAGATGGCCCAAGCTGATGTGTAGAACCAAAACACATGTTTGTGGTGTTACCCAGTTAAGCATTTCACTCTTCCAGAAGAAATCTTAATTACACTTTTTCATTATTCTTTCAGGGTTATTTGGTGTTTTTCGGTTTTCTTCAAAAGCTATTTTCTCCGGTCTCCAGGTTTTGTTAGACAAAGATTGCTTGTTGCTTTTTGTGACTTAATTATCTGCTATATTTGCTTTGCAGTTTAACACTGACTTAATTCAATATCACTTTTAATTTGCTAATCTTATTGTTTGGATCTCTGCTGTGACTTAATTTGGTGATAGTTCTGTAACACTGCCAGTCAGATCAATAGAAATGGAGTGCATTTCAAGCATGTCAACATCAGCTTCATTATTGTAGCTTTCTGAGAAGTTACTGAGGAAAACCCTTTAAGGTGTGGCCAGCTGAAATTGACTCAGGTCCCCTAAAAACTCTGAGCTGGTGATGCGCAGCTGGAAACCTTGTATCACATCTCACACAGAGCAGAAAGCAAAATCTGAACCTGATGATCTTGTGGCTTCTCTTCACTAACTCTGGAAGTTCTAGCAAATGGTCCTTCATATATTCCATCCCCATTCTGGTTCTGAGAAGATATGAGCTTGTCTTATCACCTCATTTTCTCCCTTTGGAGGTCTTTGTTCAAATAAGACCTGCTCTCAACTGAGGGGATTTAATCCAGCTAAGGTTTCAATGCAGTCATGGTTTATTCAAAAATATTAAAAATATTAAAATATATTCAGTGTTCTGTGTCAAGTAGAGACTTTGGCATTGCTGCTATCTGTCTCCCTTGATACTGAAAAACTGAAGGTAATGCAAGTTTTGTTTGTGCCCTGGGAAAAAAATCTTAAGTTTATATTGCCATTTGTGGAGTAGACAATAGAAATTTTTCTAATTAGGAAAAAATTGTCAGGCAACATTCATGTACCAGTGATTACACAAAGTGGGCTGAGAGAGGAACACCTGCCAGCCTGGTTGTGCAGGTGCAGCGTGGCCTCGGGCACCCTGGGGCTCTGCTCTGCTGCTCCAGCCTGGGGGTTTGTCACACATTCACCAAGCTGCAAGTGGTGCTGGGGATATCTACCTGAACTTATCGGTGTGTTGGATCAACAAAACAGCCAAAGAATCGATGGCTTGCAATCAGCGTCCTCAAAGTTGGCTTCCTTCAAATTCCTCAGCTGTCAGGTGTAAAAACCTGCTCTTCTGGGGCTCTTGCCATTGACATTTTCTAGTCAAGGAGGGATTTCCTTTGAAATACTTCTCAGCTGCTTCAAATAGGACAGTGCTTATTGATTGCATCCCTGTAAGACAGGCATTTGTTTCCTCTCCCACCTTTCCACTAGGGGAGTTTTATTTCATGTATGAAAAGATCAACTGGAGCAAGAAAAGGGAAGCATGAGACAGGGAATTCCTGTGGAAGATTAGGCAGTTACTTGTGTAATTTAAATTAGTCTTGTAATAAATTTGTATAGGAAATGAATTAGGAAGACTAGCTTTTATGAAAAAGGAATCGAGTTTCATTGTGCTTTTTATTATTCGTTTCACTCATAGTTTTTATCTTTTTCCTCGTTTTTTTTTTTTTAATCTGCATAGGATTAGTTTCTAATTAATTCAAATCTGCATAGATTGATTAGTGACTTTTTATCTTTGTATTCTCCTCCCTCTACATCTAAGGCTTTCTCGTTCATTTTAATTTTTTTAAGTAATATGCTGCCTACCAGCTTCCTTTTTGCTACCACCAGTCATGGCATAGTGTGAAACTGGAAGCTACAGTAATCACTGAGTTCAGGTTTCTGCATAATGACCTCTATTTTATATCTAGTAGGCCTGTATTTAGAACAGCGAATTGGAGTTGTATTTGTGCTCAACTACTCAGTGGATTAGAACAGAACAGAATTCTGTGACAATGCCACTAGTCAGGTAATCTAGAAAAAAAGGAATAAACTATATAATGGTATATATTGTTTTTCTTGTTTATTAAATTCCCACTTTCTCTTATGCGTACCTCTTTAATTTCCCTGCAGAACTTCAATCTATTAAAAAAAAAAAAAAAATTCAAAACCATGAAATTACAGAGCAACTTTAGTAAAGCAGAAGCAAGGGTAACGTTAAGAAGGTAAGGGTTAATTTTTTTTCTTTGAACACATAACACATTCCTTCAAATTTATCCTGCTCTCCCTGTGACTACAGCACCCCTATTGACATCAATTGGAGTTTAATACAAGCAGATACTGTTGAACAGACTTCAAGGGAACATGTGTGATGATCAGGGAAGAGAATTTAACTCTTGCTACTTAGCAACTGAGAAAATAAAAATTGTATATTGGAAACTCCTCTTGTATTCACAGTTGGCAAGAGCAGCCTGACACGCACTCTATGGCCTGATTCAGTTTCCAGGGTAAAGAACAGATACAACATTGAGCTCCAACTATCCAATTTAAATGAGGGCTTGTAATATCAAAAAGCCCCCTCAGGAAATGGCAGGAGCACAGAGGCAGGTGTGGCTGGAGTGTAAAACACGCTATCCTACAGGAAGGGAATCTAATTACCTTTCCCAGACAGGAGGAAGCCCTGAAGTCTGCTCGTCTGCACTTTTATACCTGATGCTTTCAAAGCCGGTGGGGGCAATATTACCCTAATATTTTTAGTGGCCACTTTATCCCAGCAGACCTTCTACTAGATCAGACATCATTAATCTGAGTTACTCAGCCTTTTCGAAAGGTTTAGCATAAAACCAGCAGAAAAGCACGAAAAAAGCGCAGTGTGTGCCGTGCCTGGCCGGGTGCACGTGTTCTGCCTGGTGCAGGTCAGTGGTACCTCAGCAGAGCCAGACCTGCAGCCTGTACTGGGGAACCAGCCACGGCACCTTCTGCAGGCTGGAGAAGGCAACATCACTGAAATTCATGCAAAACGTGAAGTTACTGTGTAAGTCTTACAAAAGGTGGATGTGTAGAGGGCCCCACGCCCAAGAGGTAATCAGGGCAGAGCCTCATTGACTGCAGCCTCCATGCGGCTTGTGGGTGTTTTTTAGTTATCTTTGGAAATTGCATTTAAGTTCCCTGGGCTGTGTGCTTTAGCTGGAGTGGAAATGCACCTGTTTCCACGTCAGGAAATGTTTTAATTATGGTTTTTGGCCCAGGCATTTTTGTGCTTTGAATATATAAGCAATGGTAATTGCCCAGCAAGCACGTTGTGGAAATCGTGAGTGGTGTGTGTGACACGTCTCAAGAGCCTACAGTTGGGCTAATTAGTGCTGCCAGGAGAATTTTCCTAATCCCATGCTACCTGCAGGCTTGTGCTTCTCATATTGGGTTGACACTGGAAAGCAGGAAAACAAACCTTTAGGGGATGTAACTGTGGTGGGAAACTCCAAATATTTTCATCCCTTGTGTTCAGTGGGTCTCTGACCCCATGTGCTGGTTACCACCCTCTGTTGGCTTTCACCACACTAAATGGCAGTGGAGCTGTTACCTTTTTCCACACTCCAGCATGTTTTAGTAATGGACAGTAATACAAATTTCCTTTCAAAGAAAGAGGGAAAACAAACATTGTCTTAGCTGTTGCTGGAGGTTATAGTCAAAACATTGTTTCCTTATCACTTGATAGAAACAAATCTGGCAAAATATTGACGTGCATGTTGCTTTACATCTATCTTTGTCATTATTCATAGCTACCCCCACCCATAATGCTGAATTTCCCCAAGTGCCATCTGTCACTATCGTCTGTGATTAAAAAAAAATAATTAGAAATTGGTCGCAAGATTATGTACAGCATCTGTGGGCGCAGTAGCTGTGATAAAACCATCCTTGCTATTAATTTTGATTGCAAAATCTCACAATGGAAGTAAAGAATAATCTTCCTCCCATCATAGCAGTGGGTAGCTGAATAAATGGAAGTAAGATACACCTGCACATAAAACACACATCAATGTACATGAGTATTTAAGATCTGCTTTATTCTTGCTGATTTTTATATTTCATTAGTATAGAGTAAAATTCAAGAGGCCTTCATTAAGACTGCAATTCAATGGCAGATTGGCCTACTGTGGGAAAAAAATCAGGATGCCATAGCTTTTATTAGCACTTTAAAAATTGCGCCAAATGAAAGTTGACAATTTTTGCATTTTCATTCTGAAAATACAAAGATACTCATTATGGTTTTTCTGCTCCTTATTTATCACTCATATATGAATTTCTATATGATTCAGTATTTCCTTTAATATGGAAAAAAAGATTTGAGACAAAAATTCTCGAACTGAGTAAATTCTTTTAAATGTGTATATGATCTCTTTCTGCAGAAATCCTTTGCTTGCACAAAAGGAGCTGGAAAGAGAACAGTTATAGTACCATCTCTGACAATATATGAGTGTAAGCATTACTTTATTTTTAGACCAGATCCTAATGATTAAGTAGTCAGTCTCATCAAGTAGATGCATCTTAACTTCTAATAGTGTAAGTATAATCTAGATTTTTAAAGAAAAATAGAAATGTAAAGGTATCTACTTCATAATAAAATAATACTGTTTACAGAAGTTTTCACTGACTTCTTTTAGTGGTTGATCTCATATTCATAGACTTCACCTTGACAAAAATGTGTGATTATCAAATGACTTTGAAAACAATTTAATGTCGTATTCTGCTCTTGATCTAAATGTTGCTTTGTCTCTTTGGTTTCTGAATAAATTCTGCTATGAATAGAAGTGGGTGGTCATACATCAAGGTATCCAAACCTGTAGTTCTTTAAAGTGGCTAGAACCAAATGTGTGCCTGCTCTTGCTGTAATAAAGCAACCTGGTACAGATTTCACAATTAGTAGGTATAAGAATCAAGGACATGAACCTCTCACTGATGCCCTTATTACTTCATAGATTAAATCAAAATACTTAGCTCTGAGCCCTTCTCAATTTCATCTATATCTTGGGCTAAAACAAATGCCATAACAAAGAAATTTTTTTTCCTTCTATTAAATCACCTCAGGCTATCACAGGAAGAGTCTTGTGTTGTACAAGATCTGAAGATTTTACCTTTATAATGTACATTTCTCCCATCAAATGAACGGTACACAAAGATGATTAATTCAAAAAACCTTGGAGTGTTTTACTGTGGGCAAATAATATCTTTGTGTTTGAGCACCCAGAAGTGGTGTGATAGTAGATATAGGCCAACTCTAGCAAATTGTGGAAGTAACTTTCATACACTAGGAAAGCATGGTTAACATGTCAAAAGTAAGTTAAGTGAGCTTGAAAAAAGATTAAATACTATGGTTCATTGTCTGTTTCAATATGTGTTGCTTAGTCATAAAGAAAAAGGTGTGTTTAGTTTTAGACCTTTATTAAAGTCACTAGAGCATACATACCAAATTGAAATGCATTTCATAAAAATAATCAGCTCTGTCTTCTTAAAGTGATTTTTTTTTCAGAAGTAAAAGTTGGTATTGGACATAAAATGAGCCCAGATTTAGGGTTGCTCAGGTCTGTCATTTATCAGACTCATTACTCCAGGAGCAGTGACCCCGTGAGGTATCTGAGCCACTGCTGTAGGTGCAGCAGTGTCCAACAGTGGAACCCAAACAAGCTCTGGGGAAGTGCTGCTCTTGGGCGAGAACACAGAGTCTGCAGCAACCTCCACAGCCAAAGTAATTGAGCTTTAACAGCTCAGAGGAGGGATGTGCTGGTACTTCTGATCCAAGAGACATAGTTTTCCTGCTGCTGACTGCTAGATATCCCCAGAGAGGAGCTTTCATGGGATGTAATGAGCCACAGAGGAATTTGGGAATCCAGTTTGTGATGTGTGATAGGGATGACTATCCTGCCTGGGCAGGGATACATCCTGTGTATACCCGTGTTTGCTGCCAGGAGCCCTTACTGACATTCAGATGTGATGGAAAGTGCTGTAACCTCTGCTTTTTGTTTTTTAATCTTGTAGCTCTGAAGCCTCTTTAGCTTTGTCCTTGCTCTCTGTCAGCTCAGACCTCTGAATTGGGCTCTCCAATCTAGAAATTGTGTGGCTGCTGTCTGAGATAGGAAGGGTGTTCCTCAGACTCTTTTTCCTGTACTAACTGAAATGCAGACTGCTGCTGAACAGAGAGTCCCTTGACTGCTCTGGGTGAAGGGAGAAATTAGAAATAAAACCTTCCTTAAGAGCTAAACTACTTTGTGACTTTAAAAGAGAGTAAAAATAGTAATATTTGTCTCTGTATTAGAAACCTGCATATCTTGGGGAGTAGAAATGTTTATACAGTGTATTCGGGACAGATATGAGCTTCTTCCAGCCTTTGCTCCATGCTGAAATAAGGGTTTTGGTGCATCAAGTTTACCTCTGAATAAATTTTATTTATTCAAAATAAAAGTAAAAAGGTAATAATGTAAAAGTATGGGGTTTTTTGTTTGTGGGTTTTTTTTTCACCTTGATAGAAATCAACAACAGGAAGTTCAGCAGCCTCTTCAGTGTGTTGTGAGGGCCAGGTGTCTATGGAAAAAGTCCCATCTCCTGCAAGAGCTTTGTCCCTGCAGTGCTGGGCTTCTTAGAGTGTTGTCTGCCTATCTACTATGTAAGGTTTTTCTCACTTTGTCATTTAAATCAGACATGCAAATACAAAAATAGAACAGTCAAACACTATTTGAAGGGCTGCACATTCTTGCAGAACTGGATGGATTTATATGATGACATCACCATAATTTTTTTTTCTGACAGCCTTATTCATACTTTGTTCAGGACACACAAAACATCCTTAAGCCCCTCTGAACTCAAGGAGCCTCTGACAGGCCGTTTTGTATAAATTGACTAATTCTCTTTAACTAGTTTTGTAGGGAAATTTCTATGGTTTTGCAAATGTACATGGCAGCAAATGCTTCTTAGTGCAAACTGTCTCATCAACACACTAACTGGGATGGAAGGGTGGTGTTTTTTTCCTAGTGGTGTCAAGGGCATCTTGGAAAGATAAAGCCTGGGTTTTGGGTCAGCGTTGGGTCAGTGAGTAACGCAGCTTTGGCACAGCAGGCTGTGTTTCCTGTTGATTTGCTCTGTGCTGTAGGAACAGTTAAGTATGTAGAGGGACAGAAAACAACCCCATAACTTGATGGTTAGAGGACTTGCTTGTGACAGTCTAAATCATGAGTTAAAAAACCCCCAAACTGAAATATTCACTGGACCAGAGTGGAAGAGCAGGGTGTCGTGGTGCTTGTGGCATCTCCTGCAAAGGCATGAGATCACTCCTTGTTGGATGGTGCTTCTGGTCCCTTGTCTATTCAGTATATGGAGGTTATTTATCCCCTTGTGTATCCATGTTCTCCTTGGCGGAATGGGGTGAATCATGACACAAAATAGAAACAATTTTTGTCAAGGAAAAACCTTTTTGTTTCAGCTAAAATGTTTGTTTGTGTTTTGAAATCAGACTCCACACTAGCAAATTGATTGTTGACATAGCTCAAATTAATTCCATGTTTGTTTTCACAAACCTTCCTGATAACCTTTAGTAAGGTGTTATCTGAATTAAGAAACTTTATACTTTATAAAATCCTATCATGGTGGTATTTGCCTTTTTGTATGCAAACTTGTAAAAGCTTTTTCCCAGCAAATCTATGAACTTAATAGACTTGAATAGTTTGGCACTCCTGTAGCCCAGCTCCTGGAATTGGAGCTCATCCTTCTTCTCTAGGCATTTCCTGTATGTTTGTCAGCAAAGCTGAATCATGATGCTACATTTCTCCCATGCATTGCCAGTCTTGTATGACCAAGGTATGAAATAAACCCAGCACCTCCTCCTTGTGGTACCTGGGTGTATCATCCATCACACCTGTCTGCACCACGGGTTTGTTATGAAGGGCTCCCTTCTGATGTTGTCTCTCGAGTTTCTTCTAATCTAACTCTGATCAAACCCTTGACTTTCTATATGATAACCTCCTCTGTTAGCAACCAGGAGGGTGCAATCTCCAAGTAGGGAATGGGTGTGGAAATTCTCTCCAAGTGTTTTCTGCAGTTGGTTACAGATACCAGTAGGTCCCAAGGATTCATTTCCACAAAGCAGATGCTGGGTTATCCCCCTCTGCCCACGATGAGGAGAAGCTACAAGTAGGGATGGCATTTAACTCTCTCCCAGCACAGTCATGTGTGTCTTCCAGTGAGGTTCACAGAAGGTCTGGGGTGTGTGCACACAGCTGATGTTTGTGACAGAACTTGTCTAGTGATTTCTGCAAAAGTAAATCTGAATCCACTTATTAGTAGGTGTTCAGAATAAAATGCACTCTTTATAAGTTTTTACTTTGCTTTATTATGTACCCTCTACAGTGTAGATGATCAATTTTTGTCTCCTGATAATTGGCACCTCTACTAGATGTTATATTCATGGCTTTTGAGTGGGTCTGCATACAGATTAGCAGCAAAAAAAATTTCAAATCCAATTCTAAAATTATTTAGAATAGTTGATTATGAAAGCAAACAGTATTTCAGTAAAAAGAAGTCTTTACTGACTAGGCAGTAGTTGAATATATAACTTGATAATGTATGACCTGATTTTTTTACTCACAAGTGGTGGTCAAAGCAGAAATACCCAAGTATTGTGTACTTAAGGTAAAAATGGCTCCATCTATAGAGGCTTCTGGAACAGAGAGAGGCACAACTCTAATTATTTCTGATTTTATGAGAATATTTCCACATCCTCAGATTTCTTATCTGATAGAATCAATTTATCATGATGTCATTGCAACTTAAGATACTTTGTATTTGAGAGGAACAGTAAAACTTTAGTTCACACTCTCCTATTTGCATTGCTGCTTTATTATAGTCACTGCACAGCAGGCAGCCATATCATCTTTTGCATTTATAGCTCTTAGTTTCAGTGGTAACCCATAGGACTGATGCTGAGAGCAGGAAAACAAAATATTTTTAACAATTAAAACTGTAATGTCCACTTAATAAGTTCCAGTGCTGCAGCTGGGATCCTTCTGGCTCCAGAAGTGGGATCTGAGAGGGTCTCTGCTGCCCAGCCCTGCTCTGTTGTGGGACAGATCCTCCCCAGACCATGAAGAAAAGAGTTCAAATATGTGTCCACTTTGACACAGTAATTCCTTCTCCACTTCAGGATGCACCTAGTAAAAATTTGAGTGCATTGAAGTTGGCTGTGTGCCTCTAGAAGGCCTGTGGATCTCTAATTGCTTGGTGGGCTGGTGATTCCAAAGAATTGTATGGAAAACGACCAAGGCTGACTTAAAATCCATTTGCCCACTTTTGTAAGTCTTTAGCAAATAAAAAATATAAACATTGCCTTTGGATTTAAGCAATTTTAAGATTTTATAAATTAATAATCAAAGGAAATGGCAAAACGAGTTTTTTGGTGTTGAAAAAAATCCATATTTCCATGTCAGGAAGCTTTTGATTTTTCCACTTCTTTTCCATTGATAAAATAACAAGAGCAGTTTAGCAGAAGTGAAGTGAGTTACAAAGTTTTAGTCCAGATGAATCTGCAGGTTTTGCACGCAAAGAAGGGTTTTCCAAAGCTGTTCACATTGCTCTAAGAGCAGCAATGCCTCTTCCATGTCTCAAGGGACAGAGATTGAACAATTCCCACCGTGCTCTCCATCAGCTGGTGGTGTTGGCAGAGCCCTGGCAGCAGCCCCACCTCCTGCTGCAGCTGCCAAGTGGCATCCAGGTTGTAGGGTGGCTTCAGTTTCAGCAGTGAAGGGGTTTGAAATGCCTTGCAAGAAATGCTTCCTTTCAGAAGGCAGAGGCTATAGGAAGCATCCCCATACAGGGGATTCTCCTTCAAAATAAGTTGGATTTTTATGGTGATATTTGAGTTCTGTCATTGTACATGAGCGTCTGCTGTTTCCTGGGAGTTTAGAGCCCTCACTTTGTACCAGAGAAATTCAAAGTCTTCTCTGACTTGAATAATTCTAGCATGAAAGTAACACAGCTGTGTTTGAAAATAGGCCAGATGAAGAGAGACACTTTTCCCCTTTTTTCTTTCCTCCCCAATGTGTCTCTCAAGGCAGAACAGGGAAGGGCTGGTTGGCACCAGGCAACTGAGAGTGACTGGGGCAGAAAAAGGGGCTTGGCTGGTACAGACCCTGTAGCAGTTCCGGGTAACCCTGCCAGACCCTGTCACCTCAAGTCTTGGTGGCCTGAGATACTGTGGCATAGGGCACCCCTTGCACCACAAAAAGTTTTTTTTAATGCATGACTTGATTAGAGGGGGCAATCTCTGTATTATAAAGACGAATGGGCTTGGTAATCTTAAAAAAAAATCTATCAATAAGACATCAAGACTAATAACAGTGTTCTGTAAATGTTTCCTTGCTTAAAAAAAAACATTGCTGCTTCAATAATATCAGACTGTGGGCATAACCTTAAAATTAGCTGTAACACCTTTCAGTTTTCAGTTCTAAGTGATTTTAAATTACTAATTGACTATAGTAATAATTGCTAACTACATGGGAGTATTTAATTTTAAATTAAAAATTACTGCCTCAGAAAAAAAAAAAATTTTCTCCTTGTTTTCAGAACTTGAACGTAATATCTTATCAAGTTTTCTTTGATTTTGTGTAATTTAAACCACCAGTATGTGGCTTTAATGCTGATTTGTTTTTAATGTTAAGTCTGTCTGTAAATTTAGGACTAAATGTAAATCAGAAATGCAGTAATATAATTGTCACATAAAAGATTTTATAGTCAATAAACAAGAGCACAACTGTGAAATACAAAACTATTTTAGAATGTTTTATCCTTTGAGAGGAGTACAGGCTGATGTAGATTGGAGAAGCAAGTGCTTCCTCAATCCCCTGAGTAATCACTTCTGGAACAGCCCGGTTCTCACTTTTCAAAGTGACCTCACATATTTAGAGTGAAATCTGTGGAGCTGCATTGACTCCGCTGTATCTCTCTTGAGACTGCAATTTTTATTTAGTTTTTAGGCTGTTTGCATTTTCATATTATAGCAGCATGTATTGAAAGAGCACTCAGTGTGCTTCACATGCTCCTTTTCAGTGTCATCCTGAGATGAATGCATGGGGATCTGGAAGTGCTGGGACTGTGACCAGTATGGCCCAGTTAAACAGAGTATTTTTCACTGCACGAGATGGAGATGCACATTTCCCATTAGTGCCAGCTCTCAGGCTGGGCTGGGAGTGAGTGTGGTGGTTCCTGAGCTTTTCTAACTCTTGCTCTAACTCTCATTTATTTCAGTGTACAGCAAAGGCAGCTAAGACCCTTCACAGGCTGTAACGTGGATGCTCTCGGCGTGTGCAGGCTCTGAGCTGGGAAGCAGGACAAGCCCCATTGCTTTTTAGGGTTCTCATCATGCAGCATGCCAGGACAAGGGCTCTGTGGGGAAAACGGCTCCAAGTTTGGCAGTGCTCAGAACGTGAAGCAGGAGCGGCATGCATTTCAAAGAGGCTTGCTGCCTAATGTTTATTTGAAATCCACAGACTCACTTAATCAAAGAAGGAAAAGTGAATTGAATAGGTTCAGTGTACTTGGAGCAGGTAATTAACTATTGGTTTTCTGACAAGATCAAACATGATGGCCAAAACCTTTGAATAGGAGCAGAAAAGAGAAACTGACTTGATTAATTAAACCTCAGGAGTGCCTTCCTCATCGCTGTTCCTGTCAGGGCGATGGGATTTGAGGTGGGCAGGAAGAAGCAGCTGGGGGAGCAGCACTGCTCCTCAGAGAGCAGGGACTTCATTTCAGGAGAGATTGGGAATGCAGTGAGGACATTCCCATAGAGCAGCATTAAACCTGCTAGAAGCTTGAGAAACTGACCACAAAGGCACATTTTTCCATGACTGTTCTTTTGATTATCCATCATGCTCCATCTAAAATAATGTTAAGAAATTATGCTGTAGTCTGAAGTAGTGGAGCCCCCTCGAGGTCTCAGTGCAGTGTGAGCTGGGTGGTGGTGGGATGTGGCCAAAACAGGGGTCTGCAGCCAGTGGCTGCTCTGACCCCTTGGACAGAGGCTATTTTGGGAGATGTTACTGGTGCTGCTTCTTCTCCCTCCTCCCTTTTCCTATGCACAGCTCTCAGGAAAAAAAGGAAAAGGCTTTTAAATATAGCAATTTTATAAGATAACTAGTCGTATTTCTCATCCACCCCTCCTTTGCTATATGAATTCGGAACTTTTAAGTTAAAAAGCAGTATTTTTTTTTAAAAGTGTCATTTATGTACCTGATATTTGCTTAATTAGACTTCTAAAAATAAAATACCAACTTAAATTAGGTTTCTGAATAAAGTCACAATTTTCTAAAGTTAATGGCTTTTTCTGGGGTTCCCTGCTATAATGAAAAATTTGCAAAATTTTATTTCATACTTCTTTTCCTGTGCATAATGTTTCCAAGTGTGCTATGGTCTCAGTAACACTTGCACTGAAGTCCAAGCCAAGGATTTCAGTCAGGCAGGACAGGAGTCAGCCTGGATCTGTGTATGCCCTCCTCTGTAGCCACAACAGCACCCTGGTGGCTTCTTTCTCCACCTGCATGTTTCTCAGCATCTGCCCTGTGTGGCTCTCCAGTGGCTGCACCATCACTTTTTGTATTCCCCGTGAAGCCTGGTCCTTAACACCCGTCAGTGAAGCTGAGAGAGTTTTATTCCCTGCTAGAAAAACGTTCACTGTGGCAGCCATTAGGGAAACTGGAATTAGTGAACACATTTGAAGTTCCTGCTCAACTGCTGATTCTTGGGATGTTCCCTTTCTGTTTCATGAGGGCCATATCCTGCAACTGGGTCTGCTGTGGTGTGTATACCAATATACTTATTTTATACGTCCTTTTGTACATGCTTGTATGTATTGCCTGCAAACCTTATTTGCCTTATATATTTTGACTTTAAATATGACAGAAAAGAGAGCATAATAATTCCTGTAACCTTTGTTAGCTACCTGGTGTATTTAATTTCTGCAAATAAGCCACATTACTGAAAGCAAAACTTACCATTTTGTTGTGATCAAACTAAAAATGCTACATCTTTGCATTGGTAAAGCCCACTTTATAGAGGCTATACCTTGGGTTTCTCTAAAATTGAAGTGCACAGACAGTAAGTTCTTTTGTGTCCAATTGGCTGAAATGCACTGAGAAGTTGTATTTCCTTTCTTTTCTGCTCCGTTACCAATGGAATGAAAGGTTGTGGCTTACAATGTTTTATACTCAGTTTCTTCTTGGCAAGTTGGTGATGAGATGAGGAAGGAACACTCCTTCCTTTGAGCTCTTGCTGAAGCAAAGGATCAGTTGTAGGTACCTCTCCTCCAAGTTTGGAGCTGCTGCAGGGACAGTGATGTAGGGCGACATGTGAAATCAGAATTAGTATTTAATAATTTGTACATAAACTGATATTGAACACACGAGCAGTGGTGAAACTGCCAAAGCTTTATTTTGCCTTCTGCACGTTGTTGCACCAGATTGTCAAAACTCCAGTCTGTTAAACATCAGTCAGCCCACATCACCATATTGTCTCTTCTACCCGTAACACCTGTCAATTATTATAACATAATTTCAGTTATACCAGACAGGGGTCAAAGCAATCAGGAACCATGCAGGCGGCCGGGTGGCTGAGAGAACCATCCCTGCCACCTTCTGCCCCTGGAGCAGCTGCTCCTTGCCCTCCACGCTTGTTTTTTCTATAGTCCATGTATTCCATGCATGGTCCACTGCCCCTTCCAGGCAGGGGTGAAAAGACACTTTTGGAGAAGCCCCATTTTTTTCTTCAGGTGCACAGGGCCTGCAGTGCTCCTTGGGTGTCTGTTCTGCCCAGCAGCTGGCATGCTCCGCGCAGCATTCCATATGTTTTCTTGTGCCAGGCATGTTGTTTCTCAAGTTTCTCAAACTCATAATCTAATCTTGTCTTAGTCATGCCTCTCCCCTTGTTCCTCTGTCGGGACAGTGCAAGAGAAGTGTGCTGTTTCAGACATGGATATTTCAGCTGTGCTGCATAAACATAATTACATTTGGAAAGTTAATGTTGCTATAAAATCTGAATATGTTCTCATTCTTCTAATGTTTGAGCTGAAAATGTGATATCAAATTACCTTATTTATCTTTGTACTTTAAGTGTGTGTAAAAATTAAAAGCCACTGCTCTTTAAAAGGAAATATCAGTCCACTTTATCTTCCTGATGTACTGTAAACTGCACACACAGAGGAGGTTAGTAGCTGAATGGGGGATGATTATGAAGATGAATGAGTGGCCGGGAGACAGAGTCAGTTTAATGAGCTGAGCAGTAAGGAGGCTGTAATTTTTATAGATTAGCACTGAACTTGTCACTTACTGGCTGATACAACAACTTAGTTTCAGAATTACAGTATGTCAGAAATGAGCTCAACAAGCTCAAAACCAATGGCAATCTGATTATCCCTCATGTAATCCAAATTACAAGTTCTCCTGGATCTGTATTACCTCTTCCTAATGTGTTATCTGTCACAGGTGAGGAGCAGAGACCAGAAAAGTGCACATGTACTCTTGTGTCATGTGATTATTTTAAAATTTCTTTTCCTTCACCTTGCTGTAGCGGCAGAGCCTCTGAGCAGCCTCCCCTCCCCAGGCTCTCGTGTGCTCAGTCAGCTCAGCACCCATCAGATGCCAACCCTGAGGGAAGCAGCAATGTGGGAAACAAAATGGTGAATTCCCAGGACCACCACATTCCTAGAGGAGATGTTGACAATTGAGTGCTTTCTTTTGTTATCATTTTGTGTTCCTGTGCCAGTCTTCAGCAACCTTCTAACGCTCTGTGGGTTTGTCACCAGGTTTTGTGGCCTCTGGATGTTCCCAGTAGGACAGAGCCTTTCTGTGCGCTGGTTGGGAGGCAGAAGTTTGTGATCCCGTAGCGTGTTATCAACAACTGCTTGTTTTAGTGTCCCCGAGAAACCTCTGCCTCCCGGTGCCTTTGGATGCCTAATGCCTTAACTGAGCACAGAGACTGCTCCAGGCCCGTTCTTGCCATTGTTCTGCTTGGTACAAGGTATCAGCTGAGGACCTGCTTCCTGATAGGAAAGTCAGGAGCAGGACAAACACCTAGGCTGATTTGTTTTTTACAAACTGAGCAAAAGCTGTGAGCCCTCAGTCTGGCACCATTCCCAGAAGTGTTATTTTACAGGCATGATGCTTTTGATAATGGCATTGCTTCTGGAGTAGCATACAAGGGATAATTATTGTTCCATGAGCAGATGACAGTGCTGATTTCTCCCCCTCATAATTCACTCAGGCCTCAGGCTGATTTGTTGGAAGAAGCATTTTGTTTTTAGACAGCTCTGGGACAAGAAGGGGAAAGGCCCCATTTCGGTTTGTTGAGGTAACAGGCATCTGTAATTTTGGAGATGTCTCTTGTGGTCAGCTGTAGACAAAGCTGTTGGGGCTCTGTTGGTTTTGGTGACCTGAATTCACTTTGAGCCAAGTCCAGGTTGAGAAATGGTGCTCTAGTTCTCTGTTCTGGCAGTGTTTCCCCGTGCTTTACAAAATTATATATAATAGCAGTGTGGGGTTTTTCATGGACCATTGTAGGATTTTGCTGCTTGTGTCTGCTCTCAAGCCCTTCTCTTGGGTAATTTACCTTTCCAGTGAACACACACTTTGTTCCAAAAGCTAAGTTTTCTCTTGATATTTACACTGCACATGTGCAGCTAAAGCAGCAAAACCTGGTTAACCTGATCATTTGGCTTTTTTTTCCTCAGCCACTCCCTTGCCATTTCACCCTAGGAACAAATTTTACCCTCTGTCTTTCCTTTTCTACCCATTAAATGAGAGTAGTGATGTTGTCTTCCTTTGCCCAGCCCTCTGAGAGTTTTCAACCAGCACAGGCTGTTACATAGGCACTATTACCACTGTGCATCTTGCAGGTAAATTACCTCGCTTGTAGCAAATGCACTAACTCAGCAAAGCTATTTTTAAAAGAAAGCTTGCACCATGTAAATGAGCTTCTTGGTCAGTTTTACTGGCAGTTGTCAGCAGCCAAAGCAAGGTGGCTCCAGCTGCCCTCGGATGGACACAAGTCCTGCCACTCTTCCCCCTACACTCATCCTATCCTCTCAATTTGTCTTCTGCTTCTAGATCATGCTCTCACGAGGGGTGGCTCCTCATGAACATGCAGAAGTGACTACGTGGCTCTTGATGACTTACACCAGCAGTGCTTTTAAAAAATAATTTTCCCCTGTGCTTACTGAGCAAAAGTAACATTAGTAAAGTAACAACGTTAATCTGTCAACCGAGGACCTGAACAGATGAGTCTGATATTTTTTTTGTGTGTGTGTAATCTTGTCTTTTAAAATATAAGTTGCTATTTTAAAAATTATTCATTAAAAAAAAAAATACAAAACAAAAACACAAAAAAACCACCACACATTGACCTTTTAAAACCACTGTATGCCAGACCTTCTTAAGAGATTTGGCACTGACATTTTCGTCATAATGGAAGATTCATTAAGGTCAGTTATAAATTTGCTGCAATAAATACAGAAGAATTAAGAGCTCATCAGCATTACCACAGCGTAATGTTCCATGGATTGAATTATGTACTTAGAAAGATGAATCTGTGGCAATTGGCAAGCTTCAAGAGGAAAGCTGCACGTGAGCATGGACATGTGCATGCACATGTGTGAGAGAAATGGCTGAGGAAAAGAGGGAAGGAAAAAGGAATTTAAAAAATCAAACTATTTTTTTCTAGCCCAGGAGTATTTAGAGTAGACAGGATATTGTTTGTTGTATTCTTGCTCAGTGCCTTGTAATCCATGTTTCTGGTGGTAAATGCTGTGGTGTGACTGGGTATCTGTCCTGCTCTCCTCCCCTCAGAGGAAATGTGGCACTTTTGAGCCACATTTCAAGCAAACAACAGTATTGATCAGGATTGATGAAGAGTGTGGGAGGGTCAGCCCTTTGCCTGCCCCCTGGAGTAATTGGGCTGCAGTTTGTTAAAGATATGAGAAGAGATATTAAAAATGAAGAAACGCACTAAGTGGGTGTGAGCTGTGTTCTCAGCTGTTCACAACATCTATTCAGTACCACAGAGCATCAATCTAATTCTCCACACAGGGTAGGAGCATGGCAAGTCTGATAGGCAGTCCTCACCAGCAAGAGACAATGTTCAATTTAGGAAAAGATTGAAAAACATCAGTCTTCCCTTAAAACAATTTGTACAGAATAAATTTGGCACTTGCCAGCTATTCCCACAGAGAGAAACTGATAATAGGACAGAGAAAATCATGTAACATGATTTAGGATTCCCAGGATGGGATTACTTGTAATAAAACAGGAGGGAGGCGGGAGAAGGAAGAACTGACAGTAAGCTCGATGTTAATTCAGAATGCTCTCAAACCCCTGGTAATTCAAGGCTGAGGGTACTGGACACCTCTCAGCATTAGATTCAGTCTGAATGCAGCACGCTTGCAGATACTGGCTCTGAGTGCCTCAGCTGGAACTGCGGGGTGCAAGTTCCTTTAAAAATCTGGCCCCTGGGGCTTGTGTAGCCTACAAAATAATCCTCTGATGAAAACTGGTGTCAGGTGCTGAACTAGTGCCTCACATGGCTTGCCTTTTGTCTTTCCTTCTGGCAAAATCATTAACAGGATGTGTTTAGCTGAATCTATGTTGACTTCCTATATTAGTAATAAAAAAAAAAATCTGTGAAGCTTAAAACTAGATTCTGCTAGTCACCCAGGCCAGCCCTTACATACCCCCTGCCCCAGACATCTTTGGGGGAACTGAGCTGTATTATGGATGGAGGTAGCAATGCTGGAAGGTGTTTTACCTAGCCAAGGCAGCACTGGTCTAACAAAGCACAGCTCTAACAAAGCCTGGTACCAAAGATTCACTGGTTGGAGTATAGAGAGGAAGGTCTGGTCAGCAGGACAGGTAATGAATCCATTTAGAAGATCTCATTGGTGTGGGCCTGCAACAAGTCCCAAAGTCCCACGGGGTAGGAAGTCAAAACCTTTTCTTCTCTTTCACAAGTTGCATGTCATTGCCAGGCCTCTCATAACCACAGCACTGAGAAAGAAAAGATGAAATTTGGTTTTCTCACCATAAAATCATTCATGTCCACTGGATTTGAAGTCTCTGCCCCCAGATCAGCAGCTGTGCTCTGTGTGGCTGAGGAGCTGAATCCTACTAAAATAACAAGACTTAATATATATTCTTTCAGAGCTCTATTGTAACTAAAATATATTGCTATTATTCTAATTTTAGCATGGTTTTAGTAGGTGAGACTAGAGATTTCCAGAAACAGACTTTCTCACCAAAATAATCTTCTGCATACACTACATGACATTCACCCACTGCTGAAAAAAATTACAGTCTTTTTAATACCATAAAAAAAAAAAAA
>VZRO01008085.1:62098-167938 GCA_013397915.1 Daphoenositta chrysoptera
TAAAAGACTATGACCAGGATTATTTACTGTGTAGTATAGACAGTACACTATACTAGCAGTTATAACTATTTTTTAAAGCAAGATTTAAACAATGATATTAAAGTAGTGAAATAATTGCTAAGTAGAAATTGAAGTTACTCATCCTTATCAATGACCATGGGCAAATGTCTTTCACTCAGCCTAGAGGAGTAACCTTGAGGTTTATCCCCACTTGGGAGGAATCTCCACATGCACTTCTAGAATGGGGAGTGTTAGAAGTCCTTGCCTTTAGAAAGTGAGACACCCCATTGTATAAACTGATTGCCTGTCAGTCATATGCCAGACTAGCTCTGTCAGCTTAGCAGCTATAGATAACTAATCAGTTCATTGTTTGGTGGTTCCTTTGACAAGAACTTTGTCACATCCTCACTGGGGCCAGTGTCTGCCAGGAAACATTGTTCTTCACATCCTCAGGATGTTTAAGTTTGGGATTGATGAATTAGGCTGGTCTCAGCGTTCTTCACCACCAAAATCTGTATGACCCACCCCCCTTCTCCATCTGTTGCTGGTGCTTTCTGGAGATAGTGTCAAGTTTGAACTGTTTTACTCCTGAAGAGTGGCAGTATGTACATGGCATGTGTAATGCTGAATCTAACACTGCACAGAAAGGTTCTTTACCCAGAAGAGCTCTCCCATCCTGACTGCCCCAGCTCCTGACCCACACGCTGCCGATGCACCCTGACCCACAGAGTCTGCTGCTTGACTAACCCGTGGGTGAAGTTGGTGGTGTGTTAAGTCCATGAGGAAGGGGCTGTGTTTGTTCGGCTCTTACATACCAACCTTCATCATCAACTTCAGCAACTGGTCACTTGTAACTCTGAGTACCCAAACTGCAGATCTTATTTGAGTTCAGAATCTGTAAGCTACTTGTAAAGTTTACTGGGACTAAATCTTAAGCCACCTAAAGCCAAGCTGAGCTTTATGCTATTTGACCTCATTGTTATTTGTAGAAATTCTAGAGGCTGGCCAGATGGTGTCCGCAGAACTGAGTAGCTTCTGATGTTCCTGAGCTGAGGTGGCTGATGGAAATGAGGAGGAGCCAGCTCCATCCTAGCTGTATTGTGCTCCCAGGAGAGCCCCCTGGAGCCCTCCTTTCCATGCAGCTCCTCCTGTGTAGGACTTGGAGTTGTTGCACCTCTCCCCAGATGCTGTGGGAACTTCCATGAGCCTCATCTTCAGGAGCTTTTCCTGGCTGAACAAAATGTGGAAGGGACATCACTTGTGAAAGCCTTTGCCTTTGGGTCCTATTTCATCAAAACATAGGAGGAGGGAATACATTCCTTTCACTAATGCTGCTGTTTAAGGCTTTCTGAAACACAAGAAATCTCCAGTCCTGAAGCTGAGATGAGGGAAAGGAGCATATGTGCTGTGATCATTTGTATTTATAGACAGACATTTCATCACTGGTACTGGAGCGTTAAGTTCTCCTTCAAGGCATACTCAACCTCAAGGTGAGAACAAGAGGTCCCGTTAGAATTAATGCAACTCAGCCTCAAACCCAGCCATGAGCATAGAATCAGAGCTTGAAATAAGAGTTTGGTTCTAAGTTTGACAGGTAAATTTATTTTTCACTAGCTTTAAAAATCTGCTGATGTATTGATATAGTGACTTGCAGTATGGGCTCCTTGGACAACCCTTCTAGAGCCTGTGAAAGAAATAAAGACTATATGTCCTGTACAATATATACAGCTTATTTATATGCTGTACATCAATCTGCCAAGTGGGACAGCTCCAGTCAATGCTTACAGGGGCCCTATTGATCAATAAAGCAGGAAAGCAACAAAAATTAGTTCACTTAACAGTGAACAAAAATATGCTAGTTTGCAAGGAACGAATTATAAACTTAAAGATCTCCTTTAGTGATATCATCCCTGTCTCATAAGTAAGGCATATTTTTAACGCCTTCAGAAGAGATTTAGAAAAATATCTGATGGTCAAGTACCATTTACTCTTTGTCCATGTGTTTTACAGTGTACTGAAATACATATAATTTTATCATGCCTTTTGCTTCCGTTTGCCCAATACACTCAGATGAACTAGCAAAGCAGACTCCATTTAGATGCATTAGTCACACAGTAAGGTAATCAGATAGTTAGAAATATCATCATAAACTTGCCTCAATAGAGCAAATTTACTTTTTTTTCCAGCAATGCCCCTGTTGGAATAAAACCTCTAGTCAGGAGAAAAAGGGTAATTAACAAGGGGTTTTTTTTAATATTATGTAATTACTGCCTGGTTCAGATTACTAAAATGTTGATGATAGTGGTAATATAATTAAAGAAAAATAATTAGTCTGAAGTAAACAAGCCCAGCCCATTCTCTGCTGCCTCCCTTCCTCTAAAATAACCATCCAGAACAAGGGGCTGCTGCCCAGGGCCAGTCTGAAGTTCGAGGCCTTCGCAAAGACCTTGTCTGTTTTTAATGAATGAGGCCAGGCTTTATGTTTGTGTTCAGCCAGTAATTAGCAAAAGAGTGGGTTATGAAATGTTCTCTAGCAAAATTGCCAAGGCCTACTCTGATGTCTGGAAAGGTTTTAAAGACAAGATTAATGAGCTAAGTGTGCTATAAGATCACAGAGAAGCTAAAAACTTAGGGCAGGTACTGGTTAATTGCTCTCAGTGGAGTATGGTGTGGATGACAATGATAATGGCAGTCTGAATGGGCTGACAAATCTTGCTACTAGGCAGAGAAAATGATGATAAATGCCTGCATAAAGACTGGAGTTTAAACTCTTGCCGACTTCTCATCTGAAGTGCATTCTCAAGAGGTCCAAGAATTCAGAGGCTTCTTGCCCAGTGACTCTATGCTGAATTTGTTCTGTGTTTTTAATTTCATATTTGAATATTTTTTGTCTTTCTGTGGCTTCTTTTGATGATGAAATGGCTGTGAAGTACTGTAGTTCCTTTGTAGTGAAGAGTAGATGGTATTTAAGCACAAAATGTGTAAAGTTTCTCATTCTATTTGTTGCAAGTATGATTTCATGTGAATAAGTTTTGTGACATTTCTGCATTTTGATTTGAGGTGTGGAGGTTTGCATTTCAATAGTGGGGTGCTAATGTTAAGGTGAATTTGTGCAGGGAAGTGTGTGCTGCAGCCTGAGCAGGGAGCCATACATGTCAGGGAGCTCAGCAGCACAGCCACCACTGGGGCTGCTCTGCAAGCCCTCAACAGGCAGCCAAACCAGAATCTAGAGGTTCTCACCCAAAACCCCACTATTGGCTGCCCCAATAGGGATGTTACAGCATCCTCCTGCATTCATTGAATGTTTTAGTCAACATACATTTTTCTGGAAAATATTGATTACTGTGTATTACAGAATTTTTTATTAAGCTTATCTAAGTCTCAGAGATACTGTGTGAGTGATAAAAGACCTGAGCTTTGAAATTGGATACGACTACACCAAGGAAAAGATGGATGTATCCTAAGAGGATTGTGACTTAAAGGGATGAAGTTATCCTTGTTATATCCTATTCTTTACATGACTAGAGCTGCAAAGCAGAGGATAACATTTTTTAAAATGTTAAAGTGACTTGTGAGAATCAAATGTGGAGTCTCAAGTGATTGGAGCTACTCCTGTCCTTATACGCTTCAGCCTTCCAACTATGATCAAGTTGAAAAGGAGTGAGCAGTGGAAACTAAGCTCTGATAAAAGCCCCCACCTCGGCTAAAGCTGCTCTTATCCTTTTCAAGTCCTGGCAGTACTAATGCCAACCTAAACGTGCTAGATGTAAACCAGGGGGAGCTGATTTCACTCTTCTCAGGGCAGAGCATGACAATCACCCTTTTATACTTTGTGTTATGGAGTCAACCAGGTGCTCCCCCCTTCTGTCCGTGCTGCAGGCCAGGTGCAGACCTGGATTTCACTGCTGTGAAGCTCTTATTATTCAGATAAACCCATAATTTCAAATGTTTATAAAAGCATTACAGCCACTCCGTTAGCTGTAATGGGAGGAAGAGGCATTGAAGAAGCCAGGAGGATGAGGGGGTTGCTGTTCCTTAGGGCCTGGGACAGTGAGCTCAGCCTGGAAGAGAAAAGCAGGGTGAGCCCTGCCCTGTTTTACTGAGCATTCCTAAGGCCATCCCACAGGCCCCTGTTCAGCAGTCCCCGCCTGCCAAAGCAGGGCTGCAGCCACTGTTTGTATGAAATGGTTTGTCAAACAAGGCCATTTGTATAATAAACAAGATTAATTTCAAATGCTATCATCTTAGTCCCTCTCCTTCTAACCTCCTTCAGATCCTCCTGGAGAAAGATCTAGCACATGTGCTGTTACCTCATGCTGTTGTTTTCTGAAGCTCCTGCTTTCCCTGTGAAGATCCCTGCTTTATCATCCCTGAGATAGCTACAATTCAGTTTCCCTTACCCTCTGGTCCTCTACATAATGTAATTTAAGCTACACTGGCATTCCCAAAAGAGTGAAGCTTGAGCCTTTACTGAGATTTTAATTCAAAGCAAACACAGAGCTCAGCCATGAGCTGATGTTGTTAAATATGGTATAAAATGCAAAAATGTCATTTCTGTGCCTCTCCTTCCATTTAGAAGCACCAAAACACTTTTATTTGAACAATAAATGCCATTTTAAGAATTATTAAGATTTTATATGTTATGTTTGGCAAAGAGGATTAATTATTCTTCCTACTTCATTTCTATTCAGGCAATCAAATGACATTAAGCTAGTTTGCTGTTCACTGTTTCATTTAAAAGGAAAAAGAGGGATTTCTGTTTTTCATGTACAATGCCTAGATGATTCATGTTAATACAATTTGAAGCAATGTGAAAATAAGGCATTTCAGTAGGAATTTTTGTTCCATTAAAACCTGGTTTCTATTTCCTTAATAGCTTGCTGTTACACACCAACCTTTTTTGGTATCTCCCAGTACATTTAATTTATTTAACAAAAAGGGTCTTTTAAAAGTCGTTCTAGAGCTGTGGTCACTTTATTAGAGAGAACAGGATGGGTGCCTTTGGTCCCAGCTGATGGTCCGGGTGCTTTCAGGATGTTTGCTGACACTAGAGCTCCAGCTGGCAATGAGGACAAAGGCAAAGGGAATTCCAGCTCTCTTTCTACTTTCACACCCTACTTGTGAGTGTGGTCCAGGCTGAGGGGCCTTAGAAGGGCAACACATGGAAATGTGTTTCTATTTTGATGTTATGGTGTTGGGAGGGCTTGAGAGGAAGGGAGAGAAAAATAAAGAGATTGGAAGTTCCTCCTGCAGAGCCCTGATTTCATGCAAGTTAAAGTCAGTGAGAGCTTGAAACCTTTATTCTATGGCCTGTAATCTGTGAAGTGTTTGCTGAGAAGGTTCCATGCAGAATGGCATCCAGTAATCTTCTTATTTAGCTCCAATTAGATATGCAAAATGGGTTCTCCTGTGGTTTCTTTGTCTTCCTGCTCATGTTGGTCACAAGGTCCAGTGACTATCAGTCACTGCAGTGCAGTCCATTCTGGTGCCCTAGATTAAACATGTAAAATCACATCAAAAGAGAAACCCCTAAACCCATATCAAAAGAGGAAACAAACTGGTCAAGAAATCATGCAAAGGAAACAAAAAGATTGACAGTTGTAGTAAGATCTGTAGCACTTACACCTCCTCCCCTCTCAGGCATCCTTGCAGAAACCTCTGTGCAGTCCCAGACCCCTTGTGTGTCAGGCAGTGAGTGCAGAAAGGGAGGCTTGATGCCTCCCATGCTCAAAGGGCTGTCCTTCTGTGGACTCCAGCTCCTGGCTTAGCTGTGTCTCTAAGCCAGGTCTTCCCCCTGACGAGGGGGGATTTTAAAGAAACTTTCAGCACTCTCTGCTTTAAGATAGTTTATTAAGTCTTATCAGAGAAGTAAGGTCACTAGCATGGCCCAGACACAGCACACAACAGAGAATGAGGCAGAATGCCCCTAGAATGCTGAGAATGCCCACTTATCAAGATAACATGGTCTTCTTAAAGGTAAATCATCCAATTAAAGCCCAAAACGAAAGATATTTTCACTTTTCTACCAATGTTAGACAAATGCTTTAGTCACATATACAGGAAGTGTGGAATTTTTCCTTCAATAATTTTTAGGAGCCTACTACTGCAAAATATGGCATACTAGAAGAAGAAGAAGAAAGCCTCGAAACAATAAATCCTCCATCTTGGAGTTTTTTCTTTTTATCTATTTACTACATTAATAAACCAAACACCTTTAGATTTTTCACCTTGTGATAACCTTACATAACACTCTATTATTTAGTTCTCACTGAAGTAGATTCTAGTTCTTCCCAAAGAGTTGGCAGTTTTCTCCATGGATAAAGGTCAAAACCAGTGTTGTCCAGGGGGGTAGAACCCTTCAAAACAGACAGGGAAATATTCTCTGCTTTCAGGGCTCCCACACCCTTCTCTGGTCCCACTTCCCGAGAGCCCAGGGCTGCTGGACCACCCCTGCCAAGGCTCACCATGCCAGGAGTTCCCTTCCCAGGATGGGTGCCTCAAGGACAAGCAGTTCTGGGGCTGCCTGTGCTGCAGATAAACGTGCCTGGGGCTCTTCCTGCAGGGACTGTGCTCTGAGGTGTTTTCTTCTCATCTAAACAAATTCATTCAGGATTAAAGAATGGTTTTGTCTCTCTGTATAGGAAAACAGGACAGGTAGAGGTTATTTTGGCTCATCCAGCTCATTTGTGCTTGTGAAATTTAGTCTCTCTAACAGGTTCTGGTAGTTTAATCTGTTCCTTATCCCACTGATCTTCCAAATAGAAAAATGCTAACAATATATCTTACTTGAGCCTTTCAAGTGATCCTTGTGAAACACTTTCATTTGCAGTGTAATGAGAACTATCAGGTATTATTGTTAAGGGCTGCTTCAGTCCTAGCTGGATACCAATTCACCTCTCGAGCTTGAAAAATAGTGTATTTCACTCCATATCATTTGTTCATATACGAAGAACAGACTTTGAAATAGTCTTTTTTTCATCTCCTTTTTTGTTTAGTTGGAAGGATTGACACTAGAAAAGCTCATTTCATGAAATAAGTAGTTCTTGAAGTGATGGGTAACAAAGGGATGTGCTTTAAAGGGAACAGCAACACAATTCTGTAGTTATCCAGCCTGTGACATTAGGTCTATTCACAAAGTGCTGGAAAGGCTGGAGTCAAACTCCCATGCAATCTCTTGGAGGCAGGCTGTGCTCACTCCAGCATACCTGCCAAATACATGTGAGGCATTCAGCAAAGAAAGTATATATCACTTAATCTTTTCTTCTCAGTTTCTGTCCCTTTAATTCAGCGAAATTATTTTTATCATGCACACTGGTCAGAATGCATTGATGGCTGTATGGAGGGCAACAGTATTTCTTCTGTTCTGAGACAGAAAACTGTCTCAGAAATCCTGAAAGGTGGTTTCTCCCAAGAGGAGGCTTTCTGGGGTCAGCCAGCATAGCTCACAAGGTAGCTGATTTTGGCCTTAACATTAATTATGACACTGATTTGAGTGAGCAAGTTGTCAAGCTCTCCTAATTGCAATTACTTTGTCTTTTAATTTTGGTTGGTTGTTTTGTTTGAACAATATTTGAACAATAAATCACATCTCTTGCATCTTCTGTGCTTAACTCCTAGCTTTGCAAGCAAATTTCTTTGCTCACCCGAAGAACAACTGTAGCATCACAAGTCAACATCGCTGCCCTGTAATCCTCCTCTAGCTAACACTGCCACAAAAAACAAGTGATGAGAGCCAGGCTGGCAAAGTTGTCACGGTGAAAAGGGGACAAAAATTAAGGCTGCCCTTCCCTGGCAGAATCCCAGCTGGAATGCAGCACTACAAACACCATCTGCTTTCTTCTGCAAATAAGCCCTTGCAGGGTGCAGTGGGCCTGCCTGGTGGAGGAGGAGGGAAATTCTGCCCCTGTTTATCACAACCCCTATGGATTTGGACTCAGCCTTTGCTTGTAAATGCAAATTATTATTAACTCTACAGCATGTAGCTAGTCTAGAACTCGAGTCTGCTTAGCACCCTCTCCATTTGTGACCATTCAATGATATCATAGCTTCACTAAGGTTGGAAAACACCTCTAAGGGTATCAAGTCCAACTGTTAACCAAACACCACTCTGTATCAAAAAATCTTATTCTTTTTGCAAGATTCTAAGTTTTATTTTTAAACCAATATTAACTCTCACTTATTTACTAAACATTTTTAAAAACTCAAACAAGTAAATCACAATCAAACAAAAAACCCAAACAAACTAGAACATCAGACTCTCCCCCCTCAAACAAATCCCCAAACCAACCAAACAGAAAACGCTACCCCCCATCCCCCACGAAAAACCCAAATAGAAAAGACCACCACCTCACAAACAAAAAACTCCCTCCAAAGTTCTATACGTTTTGGAAATAAAAGAAACTGTCCCAGGACTACGGTTAGTGTATAACAAACCAACTTCAGTGTCTCAGCTCCTCAAACTTTCATAAATTTCATTACAGAAATATCTTCTAGATCTTAGAATTATGTCTGCGAGTGACCACTGGTTCTTGAAAGCTTCCTGTACTCTCATTCACAGGAACAAACACATTCAGAGGTTAAAGTAAGTTTGCATATTACTTTAGGAAGCACGTCTACGAGCACTGCTAGTGTCTCCACTTTCGTTGAGTAAAGTTGAACAACTCACTGTAATATTCTTGTTAAAAACAAAATTGTCAGTGTTACTGGTGCACCACTTCTTGAAATTCATTTAAGCAGGTGATGAAATGGAACCTGTGACATTTCAGCTAAGTAGCTGAAACTGCTCGAGCAGTTGCTGTTTTTACTTTGAGGCTCACGTTTTAAGGCTTCACCATCCTGGGTCCTGCCGTGCTCAGGATCTGTCCTGGAAAGACACTGAACATACCTCTCTGTTTTATGGCTAGAGAATTGCTTTTTTGCGTATCACTGATATAAATATAAATATATATATATTATATAATATATATATAGAAATAACTGGGTATTTTGGTTAAGAAATCATACTTTTTTTCTTGTTATCCACTCAAGCTCCCTCTCCTTCTATTTTTTCCAATTATATTTTGAAGAAACATCATTTTTCTAGGTAATTTAGTCAGTGACTAAGGATTCTCAAGCCTTCCTCTAATTTCCAAAAATCATGATAAGTGCTGCCGCTTGTGTAGGGAATGAATACATATCTCTCCTGCCTTGTATTCTTCCCAGCCTGAGAACAGGATCTGCTCTTTTGTCCCTTCTAATCTCATGCTATCAGGAAAGCTTCTATTACTTCAAGGCTGATATGATTTGAAGTATCTTGGTTTAATCCCATTTCCCTAAAGACTTAAGGGATTTTTCTTCTTGAATCTAAAAAATTACCATTCTTTGTAAATCATTTGTCATTAAAGCCCAGCTAAAAGTTCTGCCCTGTTTCTTCTTTTAAAGTTAATGGATGAAAAGTCTCATTTGGCAAAAAAGTACTAAGCCCCAAATTGCTGTTTCATTAACTTCTAATTCAATTATTGTGATTGCTATTAAAATTTGAAAAAGGGCAGATTTATCAATAATTAAAAGAAAATCTCTACATCCAGACTGTAATATTTTGGGTGATAGAAGCAGAGATTAAATATGTGTGAGTAAAAAAAGCTATTGGCATCAACAAAAACCCAAAGGTCAAATAAGTCATGAGTGATAGATAATCATAGATTATCATAAAACTAATTATTATTAGTTATTGCTTCAGATTAATCTTGGATAACTATCACTATCTCTTACTGTTGAATACTATATATATTAGCTAAAAGTTAATTTGCCATCTCTATGGAAGTAATTCACCATATACCTACATTCATATTAAATTACCTAGCTCTTGTTCCTTAAATTCAGTGTCTTTTGTAAATCAAGTTCAACCTATTTCTTAGTGCTTTGCACCAGCTTTCTATTATTATTTTTCTTGGCACATGGAAGTTCTTGTAAAATCTCATGTATGCATTTAAATCAGGTTCTGTTACTCTTCAGGGCTGTATAATTTAACAACATTTATTTTTTATCAGTGTTTTTAGATTTATTTTGACATCTTATTCTGTGGTATAATTGCCTGTTTAATTCTATACAACATTTAAAAACCACTGCACGTTGTACACTGTCCCATGAAGTTTTCTTCACGTGTTACATCTCTCCCTTTTTCAGAGCTCATGAATCCTAGGTGGATGTAGTTTTTCCACCCTGAGATTCAACAGGACCCACACAATTTACCCAGGCTGTTCAGCACCGTTACAAAGAGAAACGAAACCTGATTCTTCTCGAGTGCTGCAGGGTGCTTGGCAGCGGGAGTCAGTGAGAGCTAAAGCAATTCTGCACCGCTGGTTCAGAGCCAGGAGTCATATATTGGGGAAGGGGGTCGGGGGAGGGGAATCCACCTGTTACGGAATCATCGTGGAATTGTTTTAAAAGTTTCTTTTTTACTACTGTGTCTTCTTGGCCTCTAATGATAGAGGTTAGGGGAAAGCACAGAATAGCCCCTGATAAAATAGAGGATTGAGGTTTTTAAAAAGATAATTTCTTTTTTTAAAGTTACCAAAAATGCAGAAAAAAGTTAAGACAAAACTTTTAATATGAAGAAAGATTTATTTTGGCAGTACTAAATTATCAAGAAGAAATTTTTCTTCGCCTCTGTGTCACACAGAGGTTGTAATAATAGAATTTTGATATTCCCCAGCAAAAGCAGAATAATTAATTGTGTACCAGGTTTAGACAATTATAATTTTACATTATTAGCTTCATCTGAAGGGTTTTTGTTTGAGTTTTTTACGTGCCTGATAAGTACCAATATATTTGGTCATATCCTAAAACATTTTTAAAAGAGAATAAGATTGCTCATACCTTCTGCTATTTACCACTTTTTAAATTCTTGTTTACAGTGTATGGTAACTGTACTGGTTCATCATTCTTAGGTCTTTTAGTTCCTACATGATATTCTTCTAATGTTCTCAGTTAGTTTGCTTTGATCACAGTATACATCTCGATTATTTTGTGAATGCATTTCGTCTATCAAGCAGGTCCTTACCATCAGCACAGTCCCCACTGTGTGAAAGATTCTGTCTAAAAGGAGCCTTCATGAAAGCAGTCTGCACCTTGCTGGATGTCATTTGCCTGATATTTAAGTCCTGCCAGGAAATGCTGCTTCCACTTCCCATGGTAGATGGCATCTGTTACAGATTTTTATGTAGGTCTAAAGTAGGAGCTACAACCAACTTCCATAATGCTTGGGGGATTTGGTTTTGTGACAGCGGATTTTCAGGCTGTGGTCTGAACCAGTTATCTTCTGAGAACCTGCAGGCTTTTGAGCGTAGTGTTTATGAGAATAAGGAAATTATATTTTCTGTACATTTTTGGGTGCATCAAAACGCTGCTAAGAGCACCACCAGCTGGCGCTGGTGGTCAAGCACAGGGCACGGCGTGGCAGCAGCCTCACACCCACCCCACCAGCTTCTCACCAATTCATGGAGCCCCTGCTGCCACAGCATCCCTTCATTCTCCCTATTCAGACATGGAAACTTAATTTCAGTCTTCTCTCAAGCAAAGAAGGCATCTGATATCCTATTTCCATCCAGTCAGATGCAGCTGGTGGCTCAGCCCCTGTGGGAATGTTTCTTTCACAAGCTCCATTAGGCTCCTTTCCTTGTGGCTCACTTTGTCCCCACCAGTCTTTCCAAGTATAAGCTGGCTTCAAACACAGTAAGTGCTTTACAGTTGCATTGACTTCTATCCCCCAAAAGTTCCCGGGTTTCCCAGGCACCTGCTGTAATTCAATCTGTCTTGGTGGCAACCACAACTGTCGTGAACAAAATGTTATTTGGCAGGCGAGGGCAAACAGGTGTCCTGAAGCACGAAGAAGCACGTGTTCCTGCTCTCTGGTAGCCCTCTCTGCCCGAATAAATCAGTGCTCCTCCAGGCATGAGGCTGGAATCGGAGTGGCAGTGTGGAACAGCAAGGCAGAGCCATTCAGACAGTATTAGCTAGGCTAGACAGTAAATTTGGGAAACAACAACAAGGAGCAGTAGTATCTCCTCTGTAGCTCTGACTGGGAAAGAAGGCTGCATGTCCTCACCTCGAGTGATGGAAAAGCCACAGGGAATGTGAACAAACCAACATTCATGTGTGTGGTAGGGCAACACTGCGTGAGACAGGACTGAATCCTCTACTTCATTACAAGGCAATGAACCTCTTTCAGTTCACACTGAGATTTTGGCTCGGGTTACTGTATTGGCAACAGAGTTCTGCACAAGCTACAGGGAAATAGCAGGAAGGCCCCCAAATGTATGAATTAGAGTTATCCAGATGGGGCATTACACAGGCTGCCTAAGCATCTGATGATCAAGGCAGGACATAATGATTCATATCTTGGAGCTATTCCTGGAATTGCCGTGGGAAAGCTCAATAGCATGGTCCTGTGACCCACAAGGCTCTGGAGAGGTGTTAAAACAAAGATCAGGAAATTTTGTGGAAAGGAAAAAACCTCAAGTTGCTTTTGCAGGAAAGCACCTGTGAAAACAGGCAGGACTTTAAAGCAAGATTTTTCCCTGCTAATACTCCCATTTTGTCAACATCTTAAAAGAGGTATTTAGCACCCTGACCTTAAATCATGGCACGTGTTTCAGCAACAGTCAATTCTGAGATTTCAGGAACAAGACTGTCCCTGTGCTACCTTATTATACAGGATACTAAGTCACAGGAAAATTCTGGTGCTGAGCGGAAATATGTGTTTACAAAACAAACTGCCATGGAGATGTGAGATGAACATAGGTGTGACAAAGTTAAAACAAGGCAAAGATGAACACCTTACTTATATATTATATTCACAATCTCCAATAAATGGGAAGCGAAGGAGAAAAAATGTCTCTAGGAAAGATTAAATTCCTGCAAGTTCATGTAGGTAATCATAGGGTAACTGCCTTGAAACTGTAGATCCTGGATGTGGTCCCACGATGGATTAGCTATAAGAACACAGCCCAAAAGGAATAAAGTGCATGTGTAGGGAGCAACGTTAAACTCTGTGCTCCAAAATCTAGCAGAGATGTTCAGTTACTTGCAGAATTTTTTTTTTTTAAGAGACCTACTTTCTTTGTAGCAAAATGGATTTCACTGTAAAACAATACTGTCATTTAGTGCTCTATACTAGGCAAAATTCATTCCACTGTAATCTGCTTTGCAATTATTGAAATATAGATGTTTCTACAGGTAGGGAATAACTGCATGGTTAATAGTTTCTGAAAAGTAAAGAAATTAATAACTAACAAGGTAACATTGCTATAAAATTGCTCCCAGTAGGGGTATCTTCAACCCGTAGGCAGAACCATCTCAGAGGAAGTGACACAGTGGTAGTGCTCCCTCTTCAGAGCAGGAACTCCTCACTAGCAGCAGGCAGGGATACAGTTGTCCCCTGACATGGGCAAGGAGGCTGCTTTGGAATGATGTTCTGGGGAGAAGGGAAGGGAAGGGAAGGGAAGGGAAGGGAAGGGAAGGGAAGGGAAGGGAAGGGAAGGGAAGGGAAGGGAAGGGAAGGGAAGGGAAGGGAAGGGGTGCACGGACAGCCACTGCTGGCAGCCCAGGCACTCAAGGGCAAACTCAAGGACTGCCTGTAGCTCGATGGCACTTCTGTCCCAAACCCATTTCACAGGTTGCTGGTGCATGTGTTTGAGTCAAGGCTGGTGTTTCTTAGCAAAAGCCAATATGTGATATCCTTCTTTATGTTTAAGAACCCACAATCGTTGTCCAACTTTTGCTGAAAATTAGACATCAAGTGAAGAATTTATACCACCTCCAGTACCATTACTCAGCTTCTCTCTGGCTGTTGTCTCGCTGCTGGCACGTGAGCAGAACCTCCTGCAGAAGCAATGCTGCTTGCCATGCTTTGCAGGCTGGTCACAAACTTGTTACTGCTGGGCACCTGTGCTCTGTGGCACGGGGCCAGACAACTTGGGAGCAGGCACTGCTCTGTCCTGACAGATGGGGATTAATGTCCCCCAGGATTAACATGGCCTGGCCCTGTACGCTACACGTATCAAATATTCAGGACAAGATTCTCAGATGGGCCCATCATAGCTCTAGTTCATGCTGAGTTTCTGCTGCTCCCTTTAGGAGATTGTGCTGTTACTCATCTGGTCCATATTCGTTTTCTAAAAAATTTAGATTTTTCAGAGAAGCCTGACTGCCTTGCAAGTTTGTAATGTGAGGCAGTAGGGCAGCACAGTGGATAGAGAGGTTTTACAATTACTTTGGGACCCAGGGGCAGAAATCCTCTGTTTGGTGGGAGAGGAAGTCCTTGGAGGTCCCAGCTCCAGGGGTGCTCAGGGCATCCCCCTGTTTGGTGATCCCAGCTCTGAAGTGGGTAATTAGGACAAGTCACCCAGCCAATATCAGGCCAAGGGATGGACAGGCAGAGTATGAGCCAGAGGTAAAGCTTCTGTAGAGAAAGGATCAATAGCTGGACACAAGTTCATATTTATTTACTACTTTGATGTAGTCTTCTGTCAGAACAAGATCAGATGTGCTAAGACTCATGGTCAAGACTGTAGAAATGTGTGCAAGGTTTATTAATTGATAAAAGATTAATACAGTCAGGAGCAGGACAAGCTGAAACTAGAGTGAATCAGCTCATCTGCTAGATTATAGAGCAAAGCATAAATGATAGTGCTAAAACACCAGTGCACATCAGATATTAGCTAACCATATGGCACTTGCTATGATTGTAAAATATTCTTGGTACATGAACTCTATTTGTTTTAGAGGAAGATTGTTTTAAAAAAAGAAAATATTTGTTCTCTTTTTTTTTCTTTTAGCTCTGCTACTTTTCTGACATAACATTTGCAGTCATCTTTTTATCTTTTGCCATCAAGAAATATATGGCTTAAAATATGGATCTTAGGGACCTTGGGAACCCTGCTGCTGACCACTAGTAGTAGCCCATCTGGATTTTAGCACAGTAAACACTAGCAATGGACTGGTAACTGCTAAACTTGGCACATTCTAACTGTGGAGGTCACAGAGTAGAAATGAAATTGTTTTCTTTTGACAGAACCTGGATACTAGATATTTTCTTAAGATGTATTATCTGTCAGCAGCTTGCAAATGTTTCATGAGAACAGAGCTATATAATACACTGCATGTCATCTTAGAAAATTCATACAGAGCCACTATTGAGTTTGCACATGGAACATGGCATTCAGAAGCTGCTCAGTTTTTAGGTAAATAATAGATGGATAGTGCTATTCTGGATACAGAAAGAAGCCTCTGTTTCCTGCAAAATGCACCCTGAAATCCAGGCTACCATTTTCCATTTTGGCTGGTCTTCCCCCACAGGCCCATGGTGCACCTTCTGCTTCTGCTACGCACCTCAGTGCAATGTTCAAAGACCAAGGAGTTCTTGTGGTTTTGTAGCATTTCTGGTCACCCAGCTTACTCTTTATAATGTTTCTGTCCCAGCAGGAAATAACAAAATCATCACTCTCTAGTAGTCTGTTCTTGGAAGCACAGTTTTTCACTCTAATAGCTCAGTCCTATATGAGCAAAACCAAATGGTTTTTTACAATGTTTGTGTCTGTAGTATGAGATTCTAAGTCTTAGGATGGAGTCACAGTTAATCAAAATCTAATACAGATTGCTACTTATCACTGCAGTGTGTGTATAATGCTTGTCAATTCAAGAGAGTTAAATATTTAAATGGCTGCAGGAATTTAGAGCAATGTTAGTTATCATATCTTTTTTCTTTTGGATAAAGAGGAGAGAGACACATTTCTTCTGACCTAGTTCCTCAATCAGTTGAAAGTCACCAGGAAAAGCAAAGGGTTAGTATTGGCTTCCCTGCCTAAGCTTATAGTGTAATAGCATTGCACTCATTCCTTTACACTAAAAAGGCAGAAATAAAATAAATTTATGTCCACCTTTGAAAATATCAAAAACCAAATTATAATTCTGTTAATACACCAAGAATAAAGAAATAAATATTCCTTCACAAACTGCAAACTTTGAAATTTTGACCCCAACTCTAGCAGGTTTCTCAAGGTCCAAGCATAACACAGAATTTTTTTTAGAGAAATTTTGATTATCCTTGACTGCAAGTCTACATTATGTTCTTATTTTGACATAAATGGGTGTTTCAGGAGATCTTTTATGAAATAATACAGCATTTCTCTCAAGAAATGAGATGAGAATCTGGGCCAGTCTGTCAAAATAACAGTTATTTGAGCACTCAGCATGTCATAGTTATAACTTGATTTCTCAGTCAGAGCTGCTACTACAGTTATGTTCTGAGTACTGCAAAATATTGTTGCATCTCGCAAGCTGGCTCAACAAATTATTGCTAAATGCCGACTCTATGGTCCTTTGATCAAAATAAGTGAAAATGGTCTGTGACCCGAAATGATCCATCCAGATTTCCTCCCTGCCTGTGTACCAATCCTATCTAGGGAACTGGAGCTTTGGCACATCCCAGAGCTGCCCTGCCCTCTGTGCCATTGTTTCTAGCTGGGCTGGCTGCTCTACCCTCCTGGCTGGCAGCAAGCCTTTCCCACAGCTTCCCAGGCATGGGCAGCTGGCAGCCAGGCATTACTGGCACCTCTGTGGTGCATGGGTCCAGCCAGGAGACATGGCAGCAAACAGCCACGCCCTCAACACTTGGAGTTCAGCAGTGGGGCAATGGAGCACCATCACAATTTGCTTTTATCAAAGTGTTTTGATAGGTCGTATACACACTGGAGGGTTCCCTGGCCTGAATGCAGATTGAAAGAGAAGAGGGAAAACCCATTTTATTTGGGGTAAAAACTCCACAACCCTAAAACCTGTGAAGTAGGTATAGTTTATTGCAGCGTTGAAAACATGTCAGGTAGCCCCTGAAAGCCATGTGTACCTAACGCAGTCCTCAGCTTGGAATATATCTGGTTGCATGTTACATATGCATCAGGGTACATAATATGCCTGTACATATTCATCACCTATCCCCTGTTTTTATGGTAATGAGCTCAATGGTCATTAGCATATGCTGTGTGCATGTGCGGTGCCTCCGGGTGGTCGTGGGCAGGGGGCTCAGGATGAAGTAAACGAGTCTTCCTCAGAACTGAACATCTCACCTTGCTTCCTTGTGCATGCCCCCTGGTCCTTTGGTCTTAGTCCAAACTTCGAGGCTGGTTTTGGTTGGTTTAGGGGTCCAAGAGTAGGGACCAAGTCATGGTTGATTCTTCTTTTTCAATAGTTTGGCATCTTATCCTCCCATACATCCTTATTCTTATCCTGGCCAGCATAGCAAATGTTGAGCAAGCACATACATTCTTTAAAAGGTAGCTGCAAAGTTTCGCAATACTAAAAATCAATCCGAAAATCTATCATCAATTAACCCTAAAATCTAAAATCTATCACATTGGGACTGATACTTTCTGCACTCCTGCCTGCTGCTCTAACCAGGAGTGCAAATGTTGCTACCAGTGCTGCGTGGGGTGATGTTTCCTGCTGTGGGGGTCACTTCACAATCACGTTTGGGGACATTCACCATTTCAGTGCAGTAACAGATTGTTGGGTTACACCATGGGTGTTAGAAGAGCAGGCCTGAAGGCCTACAAAAGCATCCTCCCTAGGCCCGGTGGTAATCATGGAAACACTTCCAGGACACCCGAGATGGGCTAGAAAAGAGGACTATGGGTTAGTGACCTTCTTGACCAATGGCCCGGGAAGATTGTGGCCGTGGGCCTTATATGGTATTATTTACACCTTACCATAATAGGTAATATCTAGGGAATACTCCAGGTGGCTGGGTGAAATCCTGGGATTTGATCTTCCTGTTTATATGAGGTTATATCCTGTTTGTGGACTAGTATTTAGGTAATCTGAGCTGCAGAATAAACATATTTGCTATTCTCCATCTTGCATGCGAAGTCCTTGCCCGGCGTGAATGCTGCAAGAGATATTCTAGAAGCAGCTTTTTTTCCAGTGTGAATAAACCAAACTACCACTCGCATCTGTTGCACTGCACAAAGGTTCACCAGGACCCCTCCAGTTTGCCACAGTCAAGCTCAGAAGGTGCCATGGGGTGCGGTGTCCAAACGGCAGCTCCCGAAACGCTGCCCAGTCACACACCAGTCACACACCAGTCACGTAGCCACCTGCTGTGACCATAAATTGTGACTTGCTGAAAGGCTCTGCTCTCCTAGGAGCAATACAGTCTCCCGTGCAATCCAGAGCAGAGGAGCCACGGCAGACAATGAGGGTGGAGGGGCTCCCAGCTGCTCTGGGCAGTGCTGTCTCTCCCTGGTGTTGGTCCCCCAGGAAACCACCGTCACAGCTCACCTGCAAGCAGCCCTCACAGCCCTCTTCTTCCCTTCACTTTTCCAACACATGGTGTGTTGCATGACAATGTGATTTGGGAAGTTGGTTTATGATCAGAAAGTTTGGTCTCTCCTGCCTATGTTTGAGAAATTATGGTTTTGTTGGAGAAGGAATTGTATTACTTGCTGGGTGTGCTGGAGGTTAGTGCTTTGCTGGTTCAGACTTACTTCCTGAGGGGACTTTTTGATGCAAGTTAGCTTTAGGAACTAAAAATTACCGTACTTTTTACCCTACTATTAAGTGTTTGAGGCTTACTTAGCACTCAAGAATGGTTGTTAATAGCACAATTCTGGATATTATATAAATAATGGCTATGGGAATTGTTTCAAACTGATGCTTGATATTGTTGTTTGAAAATTTGTTACATTATTACAGAGCAGTTTTATTAATTTCTACAGTCTGTGTGTATTAACCCCCTCAGTTTGATCAACTAAAGCAAAAGATTTCCAAATTAAAAAAATTTAGATCTTAGTCTCTAATTCTTATGTTTTTTTCTCTTTCTTTCAAAGATATAAAATTTTACTAAATCTCACAAAATATTGAAACATTGATGTTGAAATGACAAAAGTTAAGAAATTAACTCCCTGAATTTCTCGAAGCTACATTTTGTCATCCTTTCTTTTCTAGGACATGTTTTTATCACAAACAGATAATTCAGATAGATACTTAAAGTATAAGTAGAAAATACTCTGTATGCAATTAAAATATGGTTATAGGAATCTTAATACTGCTATTTTGTTAATTTCTTGGGTGTTTAGATTTAATTTCATGTTATGGGGGTTTTTTATTTCATTAGAAAAGCCAACGTTTTGCAAGGAATAATTCCTGAATGTGTGAGAGTATTCATGAATGTTTCAGGCTGCCAAGTGTCCTTGAAGCGTTCCTAAACAATTTTGTTGATCCAGTAGGTTCTGCTCTGTATCTGCCTAACTGGAATAAGGTCTCTCTAGGAAAAAAAAAAATTAAAATTTTGTTCATTCCAGATCTGCTAATCAGAGTTAATTTCCTCTAAAACATTTTTTCAGATCTTCCTTTAAGAAAAACATGCATTATGTCAGCTCTTCTGTGTGATGTTGCTGAGAGGCTGAGTATGTAAACATGCTTATTTGAAAACTAGGAGAGCTGGTGAAAAGGTCTTTGTGTGACAGCTGAAATCCAGAAGTTAGGAATCTGTTTTAAAGGATGGTTTTGTTTGGTCCATGTATGATATTTTGTGTCAGATCCCACCTCTCAAGAAGTAAATCCTCAGCTATGCCTATATGGACAAATGCTGAAGTATTAAGACTTTGGAGGGTGGGTGCCACTACCACGCTTCAGGATTAAGGGGTGGGAAATGGTTGATTTCCTTTTCAGGCCAAGTGTTTGCAGATTGAGCAGCGATGGCCAAAGTGATAGCTGATGATATGGAGTGAAACAAGGACAAGAGAGAAATGTTAATAGAACAGACCGTTCTTTGGCTTATTGTGGGGGTGGCATCCTCAGCATAGAGCTGGAGGGTAAAAATGAACATGGGGCATAGAGAAGTTTCTCTCTAGTCTCATCTTAATGCTTTCTAGTGTCAAAACTCTGCATATTTTAGAATTTGGTTCTCACTCATATTTTCATTAATTACTGGGGAAGAAAGGATTTTGAAAATTAACACTGGAAAAAAGTATCAGTGGGTAGAGCAGATGTTGTGAGCCTTTGCTCTTAAACAGTCTGCTTTTAATGGCAGTCAGGATACAGCAGAGCTTCTTTCCGTGACAGATTTGGCTGCCACGTGAAGTATGTTGCACTTTTCTTTGTATACTGAGAGGCCAGTAAAAGTTCACAGGATCACACTATAAATCTAAAATATATATTTTCAATTGCAGGTTAAGCTAATTAATACAATACTGTCCCATGAATATTTATTGGCTCTTGAGACATAGAAGATAGATATCAATAAACCTGGAGCAATGTATGCTATTAGTCAAAGAGCAAATTCTGCTTTGTGTTTTTCCTGCCCAAGAGATCCAGGTCTCTTTTCTTATGTGGAAATAAGATGACTCAAAAGTCAAAGCAAAGTAGACTGAAAGGTCTGAATGTCCAGGAAATTCATTTATATCTTCAAAATCTGTTTTGCATTGTATCTGTCTGGTCAACATATACATATATATTAATATAAATAGGAGAAAAAATATTTACTAGCTATTTGATTTCATTTTATTTTGCCCATTTTTATTATTTCTAAAATGCAGCTAAGGACAAAAGTGGCCTTGTGATCCTTAGGTGATAAAAAAAAAGCTGCTGCTGTGCCTGTAAAACTGGCAATCAGAATTCAAGCTTTTCTTGATTATTTTTTTTCCCCTTTTAGGTGCATCTAGTGTGTCTTAAACTGTGTTACTCGGGGTTTTTATAAAGCTGAAGATAACTAAGAGGCACATAGAACTGTGATATTGGTGTAAACCCCAGAAACCTGAAGGGGGTAGCAAGTGGGTCATGAGCTGCATTTATCAGGAATGGCAATTTTCAGAGGATTGGGAATCAATTTAAGACATGGGTGGGTAAGATTTTTTCAAGACAAAAAATAGGGTTTAAAAGCAAACACACTTAAAAACCTAACCCGAATAGAAATGCTTTCACTGCTGAAGGGGCTACTGCACCTGTTTTTCATCTCAGGTTGAAACAGTCTTCCAGAGTGTAAAAGGACACACAAACCCAAAAACCACCAAAAGTATCGACCAAACAAACAAAACGAAACCAACCAAACAAACAAAATCCCCCCCAAAAAAACCATGAAAGCAAAGTTGAAATAGAAAAGTAAATAGCCTAGGTTCACTGTCCTAATTGAGTGAGGCACAGGGAGGAAATGCAGCAAATACAGGAGAAAAAACTAATTCTGTTTTTCCTTGACAGTATACCTTTAATATAAACTAAAACTATCTCAGTTCTTTATTGAGTATTTTCTAAAGTGCTTCACTGAAGCTGTAACAAATTCTAATAAATTCTAGTATAAGCTAAGGACTGCGGAGCCTACTGTAAAAAGTTATGGATGGTGCATATTTCTGTTACTAATTCCTGCCTCAGATCAGGTTGTTCAAAGCCCCAGGTCAGACAGGCTTTGAGCAACCTGATCCTGGTGAAAGATACCCCAGTGTATGGCAGGGGGGTTGGAGGAGATGTTTAAAGGTTTCTTCTAACCCAAACCATTCTGTGATTCTAGTCTTAATACTACCTTATTGATTCTGCTGGAGGTATTTTTGTTACTATACTGGAAAAATGTGAAAATCTGGATTTGCAGACAGGTAGACGTACAAGATCTCTTTACCACTTCACCTTGCACAAGGTCAAATATTCATCAGTGCCAGAACAGAGCCTGTGACAACTCCAAATTCCAGGTTTTCAAAGCGCTGGGAAATACTTTATTTCACAAAACAACTAAATGAGTTATTAAATGGAATAAATCTGTATTGTGTGTGGACATAAACACAAAATAGGCTGGAATTGACTTCTTTCATTTTATGGTTTTTTTAAGCAGTGTTCTCCTTAGCTGGTGCACAGCCGGACTTCAAAAAAACCCCATATCCCAACTGTCCCCTGAACCATGGGCATAGCGTTGGCTTCTGCTGTGTTCTGTGCAAACCCACTGTCCTCAGACAAGAAGAGGAACGGTTTTGCAAGTCAATCTTTCCCTAACTGGGTGCATTGGTCACAGTATTGGTGGCAGAGGCAGAGGGGGTGTGGAGAAGCCAGCATAGGGCATATAGAGCAGTAATAAAGGATGTAAAGGGTCTACTATTCCTTTCTTTCCCCTCCCTTTTTTCTTTTTGTTTTTTTTTTTTTATATGTATATGTATGTTTTAAAATCTCCAGGGTCTGCATCTGGGACAGCTTGTTCCTCATTTCAGTGGCTTGGGATGAAGCCTTGGGGGTTTGACTTGGTGACAGCCTTGTTGCACTGTTGGTGCAGTAGCAAGGAGCACTGGTCACTCCTGTGAGGGACACAGCTTTAATTAGCAAAAATCCCTCTTGGTTGCATGTTCAGTAGGCAGAGCAAATGTCTGTGTTCCTAGGAATTAAACCTTATGACTGTGACTGTCTGAATATATAAAAGAAGACATTTGGCAATTTTACTGGAATCATAAACTATGTATACTACATTGATAACACTAATTGTTACTTGAGGGATTTATTAGCCAAAGTAGTTACTTTTCTTGAGTATCCAGGATTCAAAACTCACTGACAATTTCTGCTTGCACATAAACCTCAGGGGTTATGAAATCTTATTAATTGGGAAAGTGTAAGACACAGTTAAGCCATGAACATAACGAAGATGTTTCTAGTAAGACACTCCTGGGATACAGATCTGTGCATTTCAACGAGCTGAAAACTTTCTGTAGCACTTTCTTTTCTGTGAGCAATTACTTTTTAATTCATACCACCGAGCTTCCTCAATCAACAAATACAAGTGTGATGAGATCATGGGACAAATGAGTATATTAAAGATCAAGAGAAGATGGATAATTTTCAAATTACTCTGAATTTGAGAGAGACAGACAGTGGGAAAGCCGTTCCATATGTCAGGACTTAAGACACGCCCCATTTTTCCAGCAGCTTAATGATTTAGCTCCCTAAGCTTTCCAACATTCAAGTGAATAGCTGTCAGTGTGCAGGTGTGATTTTCTGCTGTTTTGTAGTATAAACTGTGATTGCCAGGTACAGCAGTGCTGGCAGCCTTATCAGCATTTAAGTGCCACCGTGGGCTCGTCTCTGCTTGTGCCCAGTGGAGTCGGCGTGGTCACAGTGAGACACTGCGTGTCTTGGCAGGGCTGCTGCCGGCTGCCTTCACCCTGGGATTATTTTAGATTGGCTGCAATGAATGGGTTATTTTCCATTTGTTAACACATGGGGACTTGTAACTCTGACAACTGAGAAAAATACACTCATTTATATGATGATTACTCTTGTTTTCTCCGATGTAATCTGAAAACACACTCTCTTATCTTTACCTCCTCTCTGGCGCCTGCATGGGCCAAAAATTGGCGACAATTGCAGTGCTAATTGTGTGATGCTTTCTTTGGCAGCAAGGAAAACACTTCAC
Source organism: Daphoenositta chrysoptera (assembly GCA_013397915.1). Taxonomy (NCBI): domain Eukaryota; kingdom Metazoa; phylum Chordata; class Aves; order Passeriformes; genus Daphoenositta; species Daphoenositta chrysoptera. Next base: position 85,512 of record VZRO01008085.1, read on the forward strand.
TAGTATTTTCTGTTACTGTAAATTCCAGATGTGAAAATAAAGATAATTCATGTTCTTTTAGCAACATAAAAAATGCAGACTTATAGCAAAATAAACTTTTTTTTTTTTACTTTGATCAGAAAATTTATTTCACACCTGTTTCTGGCTTGAGTGGGTAAGTTAAATTATTGCAATTTAAACCCATTGAGATACTAAGAGTATAGTATAGTGCATTGAGCTACCCTAGAGAGCTGGCACAGTGTCAGCTGAAATAGGAAACCAAAAGTGAATCTTTATGTCCCACTACTCAAGGTTCATGATTAACAGTAATAAATGTCTGATAACAATTAATTGTTTGTTGGAACTGTCACAACAGAGAGGATGCAACTAATTTAAGAAATTAAAATTAAATTATAAAAAGTGAACCAATACGTAAATCAATATTGCTTATTTGATTTCATATTTCAATCACTGTGTTTCATATCCCTACAGGCCACTTCATAGTGAGGTCATACATAATTTTTTAAAAATAGATCTTTGAATTATTTGCTTGGTTTATTTTGTTAGGTGTGGATCTGGTGATTCCTGTAAATGCCTTCATCATCCTGAGGTTTGGCCAGTACAGGGAAAGATCCAGCCCTGACCTGCATGGAGAGAGTGGCCACAGGCCAGTATTGGGAATGTGGGAGTCCATGTATTGCAGTAGACAGGCAGTAACTGCAAAAATGAGGATTTCCATCCCATTAGCCCCACAAGAGGTTTGTTCCTAGACTTTAGTGTGCCTTTTTGAGGGAACAATCTGAAATTAGTGTTCTTGCAAGATGGGCTGGGACACTTAACAGGGCACACTGCAGTGATGCTACTAAATATCTGGATGGAGTTGAAAGTGCCACTTTTGAGCTGCTAATCACTAAGTGGCTTGGGCTATGATTTCACTACAAAAGCTGTCCTTTCTACATGGTAGCATAACAATTATGATCACTATGGATTTTCAAGATAGTTCCTCTGATAACAAGAGATAAAAAAGGCTTAATGTGAGTCCCATGGTGGAGTTTGCTTTATTTTCCTTTGGTCCATGAGAGCTTTAATTTGCTGACTCTTATCTCATGCTGAAAGATTCATCTTTTCTGCGGACTCTGGGGATAGGGGAGGATGACAGTTCTGAGACAGTCGCCTGCAGGCATCATTTCTCAGAAGTTCCTGTGGTTGCAGTTTTACCTGTTGTTTCAATGCCTAGCACCAGGAGTTAAAAGAAACCCATTCCTCTTTGAAGGTGAAAGAAGTCTTGTCTCATGCTTCTTGCAGGTTTTTATTTTGCTTCTGTCTTCAATATGCAGAACAGAAGCCTCTGTGCAAGCTGGAGTCCCCTGGCACAATTTCGTGCCTGGCAAAGTCTTGTAGGCTTCCTGTTTGATGACTTCCACTGTAAAATCCTGAGTCTCTGCAGCCCTCAGGATGGCTGCTCTGTCATGCTGGCAGGATTGTCTTCTGCTGTGGTCTCCATGGGTTTCACTAGTTCTGCTGCTTGTCAGACACTTTTAAGATATGCCCTTGGTGCTTTGTTGAGAGGCACATGCACATCAGCTGAATCAGCTTGAAGTCACTGAGCCAGAGAGAGAACACATCCTTGATCCCTTCCCGGTGAGTCTCCAGCCCTCAGCAGCCAGCATCTCTTTTTGACTTGTGTTGACCTTCTTGGGTTACTTACTTTGACCCCTGATCCCAGAGTTTTTGGCCTGTGGAAAGTTAATTTTGTTTGTGAAAGTAAAAGAAGAATATTGCTTCATTCTGCCCCTTTTTTGCCCATGAGTGGTGGGCCCTTTGTGTACAAGGCTTCTCAGGGAAGGTGCTACTCTGGCTGTTCTAAAAAGGCTTATGGGGCCTTTCCTGGCCAGAAGAAAACTTACTCAGAGTGTACCTTCGCCAGCTTCTCATCTCACAAGGCAGACGAGCTCTTAGCTATCTCCTGGGACATCAGTCACATTTCTTCTTTCTTAGCATCTGTAGGGCTTTCTTTTCATTAAAAAATGTCTCCTTGCCTCCTCGTGGTCCCTTTCCAGGATTTTGACTTACTCACATTCAGTATTTGCACTGGATTTTGCATTTCCAGAGTGCCTTGAAGCTAATGAACTCACCACATAGATTTTACTGACATTTTTCACAATTGTTAGAGACAGATCTGGGAGCATGGTGTAAGAATTCAGTCCGATATGTTGATGTTGCTTTTTAAGATAAGCACAAGCATTGTAAACTACTGCAGCTGTTTTGGAGGCATTGGTGAAAAAATGAAGCCTTTACTCTGGTCCTATTAGAAATGTTTCAAAAGCTGTTGGATGCTATCCACTCTGTTCCCAGTAAGAGTTTTTCAGCAGTGCAGTATGTGGCTTTTCCTGCATTCTCTGTTTATCAAACCCATCTATTTTTTGGTTTGCCCTATATGCCTGTGTCTCACACTGAACTTCAGTATAATAATTTCAGGAGATTGGCTGTTTCTTTTTCTTGATATGGGTTGGACCTCCTGGTGGTTTAAAGTAATGATTGTTGATGTTGTTAGTATTCTGTTCATCATAGGCTAAAGTTACCGGTGCAATCATCCCTTTGGCCAAAGTCTGATCAAGATATTATACCATATTTGGTCTTAATACATCTGGTATTAGACATTGCCATCAGACAGCATCCCAGTGCATGACTCCCTTTACCCTGACAGTGGTTTTCCCAAGGCTACCCTGAACAGTTCATTTTTCTGATTACTTCTGAAGGTACCATAAGCATCAAGGCCTGATCTTTTCATTCTTGTTTGCAGCTAGCTCTGATGTATGTATCTGCTGGCTATCATCCTGCCCCTCCCCACTCTTCTCTTCTGGAGCCCCAGCAGCTATGTTTGTCCACTGTGTTGTTTTGCAGAGTTCAGGCAGTTGACTGTGACTAATTTTTCAGCCACCCTACTATCACATGACACCATTAAATCTACACCAATTATTTTCTTAGGCAATTTTCTGTGGGTATAATATTAGAAGAGGAGAAAGAAGTAATTTTCTTCAAAAACACTGCTAACCACTTGTGACGGGAAAATTCACCAATGCACGTGGAGTTAAGGGTAAATCTGAGACTGCGTGAACTAACACCTGCTTCTTTCCAATGCATGTGGGGTCAGCAGCTCGGATAACCCTGGCACAGAAAGTTGCTTTTTGTACAGCTTTTTGGTCTTCTTTTAGACAACACAACATGATCTGTGCAAGGTAGAATCTGAAAGCAGGCACTGAACCCATAAATAGGATCTTTGCAGCAGTGTTCAGTGGGTGGGTAATTTAAGCAGAAGACAACGAGCCCAGCTGATGGGATTTATTTGCTTCATATGCCCATGTTTCTGCCGGGCTGGAAAGCACAACTGCTTGTGCTTTGTAGCTGTTCATGTGCCCTCACCTTGTCATGTGAATTTGACTTCACGCATGCTGATTTTTCCAATAAAAACTCCTGACATTTTTGCATTTTGCTTGTTACAACCGCCACATCTTTGTTTCATTGTGCTTGGCAGCTTTCACAAATACATTTAACCATCTGTGGTTGTAGACCAAATACATGCCTTTTCTTCTTGTTATCATCAACATTACTGTGACTAATCTTTAGCACTGGTTCCTGCATCATTCTAAATAAACAAATGAGAGTAGCTGTAGCTTGCAACTATCAAAATTCTTTCATGGTTTATTTAATAAAGAGTAATATGTTTTTTACAGATTTGAAGAATGGATAGAGGAGTACTGGAAAACCCCTGTTAGATTAATAGGTTGTACAGATCTCCACCGTGATCTGTTGCAAAATTAACACAGGCAGTTTGGAATGGCTTTCATTGCCATGGCAGAACAAGAGATACATCTTTAATAAACTGTTTGTTAAATGATGTAGTCTAAACCTGTGCTTATGTTAATCTGTTGTGATCAGGGAAAATCACTCAGTTCGGTTGAAAGAATGTACTGGGTCTGGGAAAATGGAACAGATTTGGAAATTGTTTGTAGTTAATGATGTTTGTTGATTCAGCCAGGGCATTATTACAGGCAAATTCCTCCTAATTGGCATTCAATTAGGGAAGAATTCTGAAAGTGTTTTAGTCTGATGAGGTTCTTTTGGCCTTATTTCTATATTTAAAATCTTTACCCATTTTGGAGGCTAAAGTATTTCTTACAGATACACAAACCCAGGTATTTACTTCCAGACACAAATAAGGGGCAGAACATATGTAATACCTGTATCAAGAAAAAAGTACTATAATATTTAAGTCATTCTCTGCTTTAAAACCTCACATGACCAAAATTTATTTTGGACTTCAAGTCCAAAAATTAGGAGAATGACATGAAACAATATTTTTATTACCCATCAGAGAATATATACATTCATATTTAAGAGTGCCATTATATAAAATTATTAATATTTAAATACATTAAGAAAAAAAAAAAAAGCAAGCTTAGAATAATCTGTTTCAGAATATGCTTTTTCCCATAGATACTTAAATCAGCCAGAAATTTGCAGTCTACTGTTCTGCAGATGCCATCCTTTAAGGCTTTATCAGTGATCTTGTTTAACATGTCACATTTGGGTCTATATCCAGAAACAGGAGGATTTCTGACTTCAACCTGCTTTTAATATAATTTCCCCTCAAGGAGGTGGGGCTCAGCTTTGTGCAGCGACAGCCCCCAGAGGCACTGGAATAACAATAGCAGGAGTAACAGCTCAGGGCATGAGGAATGATGACACATTTTGGGTGAGGCCACTGCTTGGTGGTGGATCTGTAGGGTCTCATTCCCCAGGGGTTGACAGAGAAAGGTTAAGGGAGAGACAAACTCATGTACCCGACCTTCAGAGCTTCAGACATTTCCTGAAATGTGCAGTCCCTGCCAAACAGGGCTTCCTAACAACCCTTCCTGCCCATGTAATCCACCCAAACTACACTCAGTTTTAATGTTCATTCTTTATAAACACAGATTGATATAAATATGTTCAATTTTTTTCCAAGTGGTTCAGACAAAGTGAATACACTGATCTAGAGACAAAATACCAATGTAAAGTGAGAAATAAGATCAAGGCAGGACAAGCCAACCAGTAGGTTTTTATCAAGAAGGAAGAGTGACTACATTTGTTCAAAACCCCTGACTTCAAGGTCAGAATGACCTAAAATGAACTACGTTTTTTTAACAATTTACATCAAGAGCAAGGAAGAGAGCATGTAGAGGTGTTTGCTGGGGACATTTCATACAGCCACCATGTGTCACAGTCACAGCACTGAGAGGGAAAGACGGAGACATCGCTTTAGGCCACGGGAGAGCTGGGGCTTTCCTGGCACGCAAAAAAGGGATCATGTGAAAACCTATGTGTGTTTTGTAGTCCCAAAGAAATAATACTGTGGAAGTTTTAAAATACAGGTTGCATGCTTTTCCAACAGTGAAGTGTGACCTTCAGGCTCTACATGACAGTGGGTGCAGTTTGGTTTCCTTCACAGTGAATAGCAGGCATATCTGATGGTCTTAAACAACATTTGGATGTAAGAAGCAATATCTTGGTTGTTTCTGAATTAAGTTTGTATGTATTGGCAGACACTGAGGAATTGATGTCCAACAAGCTGATATCTCTGGAGCCTGCTCTCTGCATTTCAGCTGCAATGGAAGCAGATCATCCCAGCAGCCCATACAAAGGGGTGCTGGATACTGCTGCCTGCTGTCCACACACGGACACCACAGAAAAAACAGTAGGGTGGAGCTGGGGATCCCATACAGTGTCAGAGCTAAGAGTGCCTAGTGGGAAAGAAGCTTTTTGAGAAATGCTGCACAAATGATTTAAGTACTTTTCCCTCTTACATTGTCATCTAATTTTAAGAATCCAGTGGCTGCACACAGCAGCAGTAGGAAAGGTTAAACGCTGACTCAGTGCTACAATCACTGTAGGATTCACGTGCTTTGAATGAAACTCGATTTATAAGACACACCTGCACACCTGGTTCAGTGTACACCGAACTGTTGGAGTTCATTCAGTCTAGGTGAGCTCCATCTCAGTCCATCCAGAAGCAAAGCTGACAAAGTTTCTCGTTACGTAGCCACACCTGGTGCTTCATTAATCAGTCTGCTGGTTCTTAAGGTGAGGAGTGGTAAAGCATTGGCTTTACCTTATGAAATCCAAAGTAACCAGGATCCGGGAGAGCTGCTCTCAGTGCCATCCTCGGGGGGCTCGTGCCAGAGAGATGTGAGAGCATCTCCAAATCAGGAGATTTGATTCTCCAAATCAATTCTGGTATCTCCATTGTCAATCCGGTTGCCCTGAATAATTTTCTTTTAAGTTCTTAGCAACTTTGCCAGCACTCACTTGGATAATATGGTAGTATTCAGGTGCACAATCTTCCTTTTGGACTGGTTTAAGGGAAGTGAGAGATTTTTTTAGAGTTGGCCTCCATGGGGTGTTTAACTGCCAAAAGCTACAGGCTGTATTTGCAGTGGATTTGTGAAGGCACATATACTTTGGAAGAGATTTGGAATCATAATTTGATGGACTGATCATTTTAATGCCTTTTATAGTTAACATCTGGACTAAATTTAAGTTTGCATTTCAGTTTCTAAATATTAAGAATCTGCTTTAGAGAGCAACGCCTACTGTTTTCAGTCTTTCACATTTACTCAGCTTCCTAAAATCTGACCTCTTTCATTTGGGAACCTGTCACTTAGCTCTCAACTTTTAAGTCTCAGTCTGCATTTCATTCTTATAGTAAAAAAAATCTTTTTACCAGGTCTTCCACTGAGATCTAATGCCTTTTTACTAAACTCACAGGCAGACTTTGAACTACTGTTTTAAATCTAGACACGCTTATAGCTGCTGTCTACTTTTCATCTGTTTAGAAGAAAATAAAAATTAACATTTCCAAATTTTTGCATATGGTGATGGCGGATCCTGTAGAGGTTTGAAAATCATTGTAGGCTATTGATTTTCTCACAACAGAAAAGTAGTGTGTTAGCAAGCACCATTCAGCATTCCAAAGTAATGCAAATGGATGCTCAACAAGCTTTTTAATTCTTCTCCTTGGCACAGAAAATGCATTTTTCCAGTGTGCAAGGCCTGAGGAACAAGCCTTGTTACCTGCCATCTTTCCTAAGAAAGAGAAGTAACTCCAAACCATGTGCAACACCACTTCTCCTGCTGAGGGTGGAGGTTAGACACCATTCTCTACCCTGCCTTCTCACAGTGAGAATATGAAGTTCATTTGGAAGCTCCTTGAGCGTTTCTCTTTCAGCACACCAGATCTCAGTCTCTGTGGGGCTCCCCTGCCAAAGAATCCTGTGATGTTCTTACCCAGATATTCCTCTATAACCATTAGATGGTGGCACTCTGAAAATTCACCTCTCTTCTTTCCTCAGCTTAATGTTCCTTCAGACAGTCCCAATGCAGACATATTTTTCATGTCACCATTATGAAAACATTTTGCAAAATGTTTTGTTTTCTTTAATGAGTAAAAAAGAATTTATGATTTCTCCTTCATCAAGCAATGTATGTGCTGCCTTAAATCACAGTTTGATAAATCTCTGAATGACATGAGTAATTAACAGCCCCTTATAGGAGCTTTGTAATAACCAGTAACATCAAAGGGTAGGAATAAACCAGAAAACAAACCAATAATTAAACCAATAAATCTTTTAAACATAAGTGGATTAAAAGCTCCTTTGAAAATAAGCATGTGCACTAGCCAACATCTAAATGATGGACTTTGTCCAAGAAACTCATATGATGCTGAACAGAAGATGCAACAAATGTCCATCACACAATGGGATTAGTCTTGGTGGTTTATGTGATAAGAAATACATATTCTGCCTGGCAAACATTCAGTAGCAAAATGCCTCTGTGGTTTGAAGCCGTGCTGGTCAGGCTTACAGATCAGTCAGTAGTGCAGGTCAGAAAGAGCAGGTCTGCAGAGTAGAACAGCTGCTGAAAACCTGACATCCTTATTATGCATTTTTCGTTATTTTATTTGGACTTGTCTGAAATTGTCCAGCGTGGTGAATCTCTGGTGCTGTTGGGAGTGTTGTGGATGCACTGCTGGAGGATATCTTCCAGTTGGTTTATCCAGTTCGTGTACTTGGACACTGCTACACGGAGCAAACATGAGGGAGCAGGGTCTACAATTAGGCTCAATTCAAATCTTCTCTCCCCATCTGAGCTAAAGCAGGAACATAGATATGCTCTTCAGTGAGAATGAAGGACAGGAAAAAATGCCCTTAAATCCTTGCTGCTCTCATGATGTGTTACTGTGCATCACACTGTGCCACTCTGGGGTTCGAGCTGCGGCCTCGGTTACCTGTGTTGCTCGGGTCATGCAGGGGGGAAATACAAGGTTTCATTATTAGATGCTATCAGGACTGGGCTCATGGTAAATCACATTCTACTGCCACATGGCTGAAACACAGGTGTTACCCCCTGCCAGCCCCTGGTGAAAGGTGCATTATCACACCCTGGGCAGAGGCACGGCCAGTCACCACTGCACTGCACAGGGGCTGGCTGAGACGGGCTGCAGATGCTGCATCTACAGACACTGTGAATTCACAGTCATGTCCTAGGACAGAGCTGAAAGCCTGTCAGGAAGTATCATACATGTATCAGTATTCCATAAAAATCTGAAACAATGAGGCAGAGCTTTGTTTTGATATACTCGAATCTGACAGTGCAAACTTCATGGGTTTTTAGAAAGGATATTATGGTATTCATATTCCAAAGTTGATATTGTATCTAGAAGTAAAACTCTATGTGTTATAAAAGACTTGAAGGATTGGATAAATATTTCTAAGTGCCACTTTGAGAATGAAATGCAGAGCTGGAGTACACCCACACATAAATAAAACTGCTGTCTGCTGGGAGTTCTTTATTGTGTTTAGCAGAGAGCTAAAAATGCACATTTGATTAGGGACTTGTATCACTATCTTATGTGTAGATCTCTGAATGTACAGAAATCAGAGCTCAGTTCACTCTTGGATACTTGAATACATTCAAATAATTTTCTTGCAGTCTCGTGCAAAAATGAAACTGAAACTCTTCAGCTAGCTTTCTAAATACGGTCCACAAAGATTATGGAGTTTTGAGTCCAGGAATAACTATAGCCATGATTTCAAAATAAAAACAACAGTGTCACTTTACTAGGTTCCAACACATGGAGCACAATTGCAGCCAAAGGTGTTATTTCAGTATGCTTTGCTAAAAGACATCTAGATAAATTCAGGACCAAACTTGCCAATAAATGAGCCATTTCGAGACACAGACTTGGCATGTAGCCCAGCCAGCGTGCAGTTGTGAGTCACGTATTGCAGAGATACTCAAAGAGATTCTTTTGTTTCTTTGTGAGCCAAATGTGCTTTCCAATCCTTCCTGCAGTGACTCTAGAGCTTGTAGGCTTTGAGAAGTAATTTTAGGATGGTCCCAAGGAGCCTAGTTGAAAATAAATCTGTCTGAAAACAACAAATGAAAGTGTTTAGTTATGTTTTCCACTGTGTTTCTTTTTTCCTCCATCAGTGAAAATTTGCAGACTGTTCCTGCAGTCTATTCTCTACAATTCATTTTACAGTTTTTTGCTTGCTTCTTCTGCTTGCTGCTTCTCTGGCTTTGATATTTCTTTTATGAAAGTCCACAGAATTTCAATATCAAGCACAACAAAGCAACTATTTAAAGCATAGATTTTTCCCTCATTGTCTTCGTTCAAAGTATGGCCAAATATCAAGATGTGTTTGCAGATCTAATTTTTATTCCTTCAGTTCAAAGTCTAAACTTTCCTAAAATGTACATGTTTACACTGACACTTGTCTTACTAAGTTTGCTTTTGATCAGCCAGTGCTAATATACAGACTATGACACAACTTATCATAATTTTATTCAGCAACTAGAATTGGCAGTTTAGGAGAGAAAAGAGAAGAATTTATACTTTTTAAAAATATCTACCCTGTATTATTGTATTGTACATTTCATAGAGGAAGAATACCTGGGAGAAAAAGAATGAAGAAAAATGCTCATGATTGCTTGAAAGATTGTAGTAGATCAAGGTGTATCACCTCTAAAATAAAAATGCCCTAATATAAATCTGTTCTCTTTTAGCTCTATTCATGGTTGTGTGTGGTTTTCTGGCAGAAACCTCAATTGTCTAGACCTGGTTTTGGTGATCCCACATATATGGGGTCAGTGTAAGGAATAATATAGCTGATGACCAGGAATTTACAGGTACTTTGAATTATTATACTTTAAAAAGTATGAAATCATGAGTCTTTGTCACAGAAATTTATTTATACTAAATTAAACTTTTCTAAGCCTTTCAGATTAGAACAAGGGTAGATTCATTCCTAATTCTTGCTTTAAGCTTCCTTGAAACTCAAAAGTGTATGACACAGCTGATGGGGAAAAAAAAGGTGGTAGCCTCTTGCTGAATTTTTCAACTTGACTATGAAAATTTATTAAACTGATTGGAAGCCATGGCAGGAAGGTGTTTTGGGGACCAAGTGTCCTTCCAGTCACTGTTCAGAAGCCTCAAGATGGATGGTGAGTGGCAGCTCAGGAGAGGAGGCTCTGTGCTCTGGTAGCTTGGTGGTGAGCCAAGGCTGGTTTTGGCATGCTCATGGAAGCAGGGAAGAAACTTTTACCAAATCCTTAGAGAAGACTTTTGGCAGTCTTGGCAGGTCCTAAAAGACGTTGCAAATGACAAAGAGCAAAAATGCTCCCTGGGAAGTCAGAGGAGGGAGGAATATGCAGTCAGTGCTTTTGGTAAAATGAACTGAAGCAGGGTATGGGCTCTCCTGCACTTCCTATTGACTGCTCTGCAATGCCTTAGTTTTGAGAATATGATTTCCTGGTGCTGTTCTGAGGTCGGGAGTTGGGGATGCAGAACACCTGTGTGTTCTCAGGGACTGGCTCAGCCTCTCCTCAGCACCTCCTGGTGGGCTGCAGCCCAGCTTCAGTGCATGTTGCTTTGTCCTCCATCCTCTGAGCCCTCGGAGATAAGCAGTTCAGCAACCCCGCAGATTTTCTGTTCTGGGTTATGCTACAAGTTCTTTTGGTGAATATGGACTCATGTATGCATGCATGTTTTCCTGCACGTGAACAAATGACTAGGAATGAGCTAAACCTTCTTGTATTGATCTGCAATTTCCATGGTTTGAAGGGTTGTATTGGCAGACGTGGTCCCTACCCTTGTCCCCTTGGAGGGCTGGGCAAAAAACTGAGCTGGGCATCAACAGATCAGTGGGGAGAAAGGAGCTGCTGAGCAGATGGCTCTTGTGTTTCAGCCCAGCTGGGGTTTTTCCATTCCCATGGCTCCACTTCTATATAGAAGAAATTGTAATAATAAGGCCTTGAGTGTGTAAAGGCACAGATCACCAGCACACATAGAAGAGAGGGTTTCTTTCTGCTGTGCCTGAGCGTGGTTTTGCTGCATGGTCACAGCCGTGCTCTGCAGTGCATCTGATCTGGGAAAGGCGTGGGGTATTTGTGCACACTGTAGGAGATGCAGGTGAATGAATGCAGCTGGTATCTCCATTGTCAATCCGGTATTTCCATTGTCAATCCGGTATCTCTGTCCCTCTAATCTTTCAGGTGGAGATAGGCCTCTCTCACTAGGTACAAAAACAGGGAAACCAGACAGGCAAACCATAAGATCCGAGAGCAAACCTCCTTTTGCCACCTCAGGGAAAGCATCTCCCTGGTATCAGCAGGGTGACACCCACCTCAGGCCACACGAGACAGGGACGTGCACTGAATACAGTCAGAAATACTCAGCCTTCCGCGTGTCCCTGTCAGCCGAGGCGGCTGCTCAGGGTCCCGTGGGGGCGGCAGTGCTGAGCCCGGTGAGGGTTCCGGCTGCCCGGTGTGCGTGTGGTGGCAGCAGCGGCTGAGGGGTCCATCCCTGTCCCCATCAGGGTACCTGGCTCTTCCCCTCCCTGAGCTGCCCAACAAAGCCTCAAGCAGAGATGCCTTTCTAGAAAAGTAATCAAGCCTGCGTGTGTACAAGGGAAATGTTCTCCGTCTCTGACCTTTCCAAGCTCCCAGGAGAGATGAAAAGAATTGAATCCCTGCCAAGGGAAGGGTTTAAATTGACATGACAATTCTGGGATTAAGCAGCTGTCTGCTGGTGCTTTTGGTAACCTAAACCGCATCTTCTTCCATTTATTCTCCTGTCCTGGGTCTTTTAGGATTGCTGTTAAGGAAAAGTTTAAAATAGCTTTTTATAAAAGCTACTGTTTCTTCAATGTTTGCACTCATCTAAATGGATAAAATCAATATTGCTGTACAACTAGCACAATTCCAAAAGAGAGAGAGGGGGGGAAATATTAATTTCTGTGTCTCCTGTGGTGTATGGACCCCAGTGTCCTTTGCTGAGAGAGACAGTGAGGAGTTACCACTCTGCTGGGGAGGAAGATCCCTGCAGAAGGGCTGGGGCAGAGCCAGACACCTGCAAGGAAACTCGGTGCCTGAGCCAGAGCCACGGCTCATGCTCATGTTGTGCCTTGTCCTCCTTGTGTCCAGTGCTGATTTAGCAAGAAAGAGAAGCACACGTGAATGATGAGCACATGCTGGCTACTGCTTGCAGGTTTTAGTGTGCTTGCTACAGAATTAGAAGATCTGTCTCCTTGCTGAAGTCCTATTTGCATGTCAGATTGAAGGCTCCATTTCCTTCTTTATTTCAATAGTAGGGATGCCCTAAAGAAGTCTAGTTTAAAATACAGTGGTTTATTTCCTTTGTTTTGCTTAAGAAATGGTAAGAATCTATAAACAAGTACGATTTTTCTTTTTTAATGCTTTTATTTTGATGATTTTACTTTTTGCTTATGTGTTGATTATTTTTCAAGTTATGAATATGAAATGCAGTTGATTAACCCTTTCTGAACCACTTTTACATTTTCCATTGACATACAAAAAACCCCACAAAGAGGCAGCATGGTGTGGTAGCTTCTGCAGTAGCCACGTACCAGCACAGATCTATCACCAGCTGCCTCAGCTTCTCCCCCATTAAATGATACATGACTGTAACTCCTAGGAAAGTTTGAAAACCTCGAAGTGGTAGAGGCCCCAGCTGTAGCAATGGCAGATGGTATGTGGTTTGTCAACACAAGTGACTTGGAGAGGGAAGCCTGTACTGCACGTGTTGCCTGGGAAACCTGTGTAAAGCACGATGGGTTTGCAAAACCCACTATGCTGACAGAGCTCCGTATATCAGGAAAAAGAACAGATTTACCAGCCCTCAGCCAAGGTGAGAAGGTAAGTGGGACACCAGGGCACATCGTGGTGAGCAGAGCCACAGCCATGTGCAAGCTTGTGTTTCTGGTGTGCAGCTTGGGCTGTGGGCTGTCCCTTTTGGTACAGACAACCGCTTATGGATTTTTTTCTTCATGAATGCTTAATGCAACATATAACTAGACGTGGCAGGTGAATGCCAGGGGTGGAATTAAGACCTGAGCTTTCCTGACTTTCATTTTAACGCTGGTTTTACCAGACACTGGGAAGGTTTGGAAGTGCTCTTGGTGCAGGCAGCTGAACACCTTGGCTGGCACAGGGAGAGGCTGCCCTGCTGGGAGCCCATGTGCTGTGCCCAGCTAGGAGGCAGGGCTGGGGTAGTCACTGCCAAAAACTGGCCTCTGCTACAGCATACCTGGTCAGCAGAAGGTCTTGATGTTGCACTGTTGAAAATGAAGTTGTAATTTTAATGTTTCCTTCCTTTATTTTTTTTCTTGGTCAAACAATCAATCTGTTGCTGTAGGCAACACGTAGGCAAGAATAGGTAAGAGTGGAATGGGATTGTTCCTTGTGGGATAATGCTGATACACTTGGTTTTCCACTTTTCAAATCTCCAAATATGCAAAGATGTCAAAAATGTCATTAGGGAAAAAACCCCAATAAATGTTAAAACGAACTTGAAATATTAAGCTCTATTTTTATACCTCCATTGCTGTAACTAGTACTCCCACTCACCTCAGTAAAGTGAAGGCCACGGAGAGCTACCTCTCTGCCCATCACAGACTTAGGTTTCCGTCTGAAAATGTTCTGTGCCATTGCTCATCCATATGTAATCACGTTTATCATGGGATAAAAAGGTGTTTCATTGTATTTAAATGTACAAACACTTTTTAAAAACATGTAGTTTGAGAGTGGTGGGTTCTCTTGGTAAATATATGAGCTGTATTGATTATCAGTCCAGATATTTTTAAAATTACATCTTTTTTTTTTCTTAAAAAGTATTTTAGAATAACCGGGCTTTCAAAGCTTTTTTCAAAACAGTATTTCTGACTGATTTTGTTTGGCCAGTGAGCTCTAATCAATTATTAACAGTACTTCCAGTGGGATGTGTATTTGAACACAAGTCTTTAACTTGTCAAAGAGAACAGAACCAGGGAAAGGCATTCCAACAAATTACAATTCCCTGAAAGTAGTGCTTTGCTATAAAAAAACATGCCTTAAATTTAAAGCTGACTTGGAGTAGCCTGTTTCAGGTCACGACAGTATATCATCAAGTTTTCAGGACAGATGAAATGTATTATTAAAAAAAATTGAAATAGTGTTACAATGTTTTGAGGCGCTCAAAATGAACCATTCTTCTTTCAGTTCTGCTTGGAAATATTTTCTGACAGTGGGAATTTTCACAAAAAGGAAATTCCAGACCTCATTTATCTCTAAACTTGAGCCATCCTGCATACACAGAATGACCCATAATCCAATTTATTAGGTACATAAAATGCTGTATCTTCCAGGTGACTCTTCTGCAGTTGCTTCCTCTAAGGGAAGAGTACATTTTCATGGTGCTTTGTTACTGTGACAGTTTTGTTCTAATTATAACTGTCAGATTCAGATACCTTGATGGCTTTGGAACTCCTAATTTTAATCAGAACTGAGCACACTGAGACCGTATCGCAGACTAAGGAGTCAATCCTGCTTCTATGCACTGTGGTCAGAGGACATAAGGATGTTTAAATCAGGGGAATTACCCAAAGGCCAAATATGATCCACTGTTTTTACAGACATAAAAGGCACAAACTCAGGGGGGTAAATGTAGAGGTATACAGGCTTGTAGCTGTCATCATTTAGGAGTCACAGTTGTTTAAAATTGCAGGGTTTTGATGGCAAACCTCAGTTGTCGCTACAGCTATTGTTATTATCATTACAATTATTTTACCAAACCAGGCAGTATTTCAGGCTAACAAAAGCTTTCCAACTCTTTGTTTTCTCATTGTACCTGTATGGTGCCCTCTGCACCTGCTGAGATGGAATCCTGCTTTAAACTCTGCTATAGTAGGAAACAAAGGTCTTTGACAGAGGAAGAGAAGTGCCTTGGAGAGGATGGCAGCACATCCTGAGACCTAAATAAACTGAAGCACCTGCTGAACCCTTAAGGAATGTGTTAATCAAAACCCAGCCAAGCAGACCCAGAGGGGCAGGGTCAGCTGTGGAGAAGGGGCCGGGGCACTGCCCTGGAAATCACAGCTCTGACCCTGCTCCAGAACGGGGACAGAGCAATCACAGCAGGCTGGGTAACTGCAGGCTCCAAGGACGCTGCCTGGGCAGGATGTCCCTGTCCCCCGGGCCCCTCTGCTCCCCACCAGGGCTGGCAGCTCTGCCCAAGCCCTGTGCTGGGGCTGTTCTTCTTCACTTCACCCCAGGAACAAAGATTTCATCCGGTGATCGGTGATAATCTTGGCAATGTTTAAAACTATGACCTGCAAGTCAGCTCATCAGTGACATCGTAGCTCATGACCAGGTAGTTCTTGGTAAGATACCCACTGTACGTCTTAATTTTAAGGCACTTCAAGAGAAGAGCTTAAAATATGTACATTGCTAATGAAGGATTGAAGCCCTAATTAATGTTGTTATGCTGATGTGTTTGTTCTCCATTTCCACCCATTTGTCTCTGAACCTTGGCTGCTTACTGGAAAGCTTCAGATTTATTCTGGTGCAAATAATAGACTAAAGTGCCATAAATCTTTGTCTAATCTGTTTCCCAATTGAGGAATTGTATTTAGTTTATAGAAATACCAGCTGACACCTTCAGTTTCAAAAACAGTTACATGTAAGTGTGAAAATCACTCCTTCTTCCCTACCCCAGTGACATAAGTTCCTTTACAAAGAATGTTATGTTTGGATAAAGCTCTGTTTATATTTTTAAGGGTTTTCGCTTCTCAAATTAGGAAAGAAGAAAATAATTTAGACTTTTTGTGGTATTTAACTGCAGCAATGTTTTTATATGCAAACTATTAATATAAAATTTTTACAAAAAAGACTCAACCTCACAATTATTGTTCAATGAAGATGGTAAGTAAAATTGGATAATTGAACTTAACAGCTTTATTTTGAAGTTGAAGAAAGAATTATGTTGTTTAAATTTGGCTCACAAAAGAGCGATTTTATATGATTATGAAATGGTTGGTGTGAAAACAACAAGCTGAGGAAACAGCTAATATCCCCAATAAGCTGTATTGGAATAAGTTGTTGAGGTGGTGAAGCAGCATTGGCAGCCACTTTTGAGCAAATACAGCTAAGGGGAGAGACTGCTCATCCTAAAACTTGTACCACCCCTCCAAGACTCTGTAGGGTGACCAGGACGATGAGTGAATCTGATGGAATGCAGACCAAAAAAAAGTTTTTACAACACCTTTTACCACATTTACAGCATCTTAAAAAACAAAAAAAGGACATTGGATGGTCCCATCCTTTCCTTTTCTAATATAGAACAGTTTGTCTCTTTTAGGAGGCATTTACTAGCCTGTCACTCTTCCCTTAAGCACATTGTAGTTAAAGTAATTTCTATAAATAATGGAATTGAAGGTATTGATTACTTTCAAATTGCAGTAGTTTTGCATAATAGGATATTGGCAGCTGAGCTATGATAAAATTGTATTTTGTGTTCTAGTCGAGTGGACAGAGGCCAGACTTATCCCCAGTGCCAGCGTGGCCAGCAGGCACTGCTGCCACCCACAGGGAAACCTCACTTGGCTCTTCAAGCAGGTCTTTACAGAGATTGTCTTGATACCAAGCAGAGCTCCTTGTGAAATTGGGTTTGAAATTACGGCCCTGAGTCAGTAGGACATCCTTGTGCAGCTTGATGAAAAGCATAAAGTTAGGGCTGACTACATATATATGGAAAAGTTGTAGACTTCTGAAAATGAGAGGTAATATTTGTTCTTTTTTCCTGAAGGAGTCTTCTTCCACCAGCTTATCCTTCAGTAACGCTCAAAATTATTTTTAGGCTGCAATTTGTACCTCTGGTGGAGGGTGTCAGATAATGTTCTAAACCTGAGCACTGGTCTGACCCACAAGGTATCCTTGAAAGCATTTTTTCTATGTAAATGAAAAAAATTGCTTCTCCTTTTCCAGGGTTCTAATGAAATTAATCCATTGCTACAGGGATTTATTAGGCAGTTAATTAGCTTCTTACAAGTAGTGTGATTCATTTACATTTCTGATTATGGCTCTTCCTTGTGTGCCTTTTGAACTTTTGTAATTCCATAATTGCTTGGCTAAATAGTTAGGCCTGAGAACCCCACCAAATGTTCATTATGCATCCAAATTTTTCCTTCTCCTAATTTTGAGACATGACCACATCAAGAGTACAGGACAAGGCTGTATATGTAGAATATCTTCCCTCCAAATATGCCAAGGGTAAATGTTCCAATAAGGAGAATAAATGGTCCAGGGTGCTTTAATTATGCTTTACCAAAAACAAAACCCCAAACCATAGGGTAAATGCATAAGGAGAAATAAAGCATATGCCAATGCAGACATTGCTGCACAAGGACCTCTGAAATTACAAATCCAAGAACACAATACTGGAAATGTCTCTGCTGACAGTAAAAGAGAGCAAATATTAGTGATGTAAGAAATATGTTTAAGTGATTCAGTGTTTAGTTGTGATTCTTAGCACAATGCAATTAGCTCTAAATTCTTCATGTTAACAGTTAAACTCTTGTATATTCTCTGCTGGCAAAACTAGCTTTTAAGACCAACAGGAAAATGGTAATTACACTGACATTTGAGCACATTTTCCTATCTTCACAGACTTCCATCACAGCCTTTGCCGCTTTATTAAAAAGTTGAAGAATTGAAAGGACTGTTGTCAGCAGAGGGAAAAAAAATGAAAAAAACCCAATAAGATACTTCAAGCAGAAACACACAATGCAATGCAAGTGCTCCTATCCATCATATCCATTAGGATCTCACGGCATATTCTGTCACCAGTGGCCATCAGGTTCTTGATTACACCATTAAAACGTCATCTGTCTTCTCTGTTAGTGAAAAGTGGAAAAAAATATTAGCTATTTGTTCCATCAAATTGGACACCCTCTGTATTTTGCACATACTTGTCTTGAATGTATCTTTTAAATAAATTCAGTTGCTGTTTACTTCTGGATGCAGGAACTGTCAACTTGCATTCTTGCAGTTGTTATTTTCACATAACTTTTGTCCAGGAAACTGCATCAGATTTCCCACCACAATTTAAAGCCACCCCTTCTATAAGTTTTCAAGTACTCTGCATCTTTTGAAAGGCATTCAGAGTTTTTTCAGAAGTTGTGTTTAGAGACAATAGCTCTCTTAATCATCATTTGACTGGTGCAGTTAGCAAAATTATTGTCATGAATAAACACCAGTCACTGAGCTGACAGAAATACTGTAAAGTGTTTGATGTTGTCTTGTTTTCAACTAGGATGGAGTTAATTTTCTCCCTAGTAGCTGGTACAGTGCTGTGTTTTGGATTTGGTATGAAACTAATGTTGACAACACCATGATGTTTTGGTTGTTGCTAAGTAGTACCTTTTTTTTTTTGTTTCTCCTCCCCATCCTGGGAGGGAGTGAGTGTCTGCCTGGTACTGAGTTGCTGGCTGGGGTTAAACATGTCAGGTGCTTTTTATGTAGTTGGTGTAATTTAGTGTAAATACAGTACTTCACAATGTACTAATGGAAAACTTTCACAATATCTATCAAGAAAAATAAGATAGCTGAATTTTGTGGAAAAAAGATGGGTTCATTATGACGTGACCCTCTTTTTAAGTGCAGTGTATTTAAGACACCAAGACAAATAGCTGAACTGCTTAGGGAAAAAAAAAAAGACAAATTAAATAGAATCCTTTATTTGTTTTAGAGATCCATGTCTTTGTCCTTATTCTTGAGTGTCTGAGTACATAGGCCCAGGAATAGGTTACACTTGAATATAAGCACTGATGCTGTAGATCTGTACCAGTGACAATCAAATAACTGTAACTATATTAGTGCTCCATGGATTTAGTGCTGGGACTCACGAGTGCCTGTGTGCTCTTAGGGCTGCTCCCGAGCTAATTGTGATGAAGATGCACTCAGGAGGCTCCTGGGGTCAGGTTACTTGTAACAAATCTTTCGCGTTCGTGTTGGGAGGGGGATGTAATTCTGTAGTGATTATTGGCTCAGCATTTTGTGGTGGTAATTGAACTGCTTGTATCATTATCTTTGGCATATGAATGAGAACATCAGTGACATTCCTTTCTCTAGGTCTAGCTGCAGTGTGTGAGAGCAATCCAAAATTTCTTGCTGAGGTCTCAGGGGTATTCTTCATGTCCTAATGGAGAGAGAGATTGCACCCTTGATAGTTGTGTCACTGTCAGGAACGTTCACTCTTCGCAAGGTGTTACTGACCTGATCTAGGTTAGACTCTATATCACCTCCAATTGCAATTTAAACTCTAGCAGTTTCTGACTCTTACATCACTTTTCTGTTATTGCTATATCTTGGGGTTTAAATAATCTTTTTTAAGATAGATTCATATTAAGCTGTCTTTACCAAGCCTTCACCATCCAGTCTGTTTTTAATATGAAACACCATGGATTGATACTGGTGATGGTGCTGACTTTTAGGTCTTTCAAAAAAGATTGGTAACCATCCTTATGGTCTTTAAGCATTTTAAATGTTTGATTAAATGGGTGCTGATAACCAGAACAAGACAAGTGCAGCATAGTCTGCCAGTAATTCACTGAGACCATTGGGTTATTTAAAGAAATCAATACCTCAATTTATATGACTGAAGGTGTTGAGAAAAAGGTGAGGTGCCACTGAATACTTGCACAACTGAATAACAATAAAAATACTAAAACAAAATCAAGACATAAACCAGCTAATCTCAGAAGTCTTAATACCGTGTCTGACTATCACAACTTAGTCTGTTGACATTGGCTCTACTGATCTATTTAGTATTAAAATATTTAGAGAATGCTCTGTGGTAACATGCAGCATACTTGTACTTTTGCCTGTTACTAGAGTAATTTGCAGTCCTTATTCAGAAGACAGGTGGGTTCAAATATGTAGAAGAGAAATGGAACTATTTTCTGGGATTTCCAGTTAAATACTTTCATGAATTTAAATTCAGCATAACACCACATGACCAGCCCTCACCTCACGGCTTATGCTGCCCTGCCACAAACATACACTTAAAGGCCATAATTTGCAGACCAGCTGCAGCTCTTGCTGAAGTCAATGAAGTCTGTGGTAGTTTGGCACCACTCAGGTTCATAATCATTCCTGGCACGGATAAAATAATGTTCAATGGAGAAACTGTAAATTAGAACAAATCTACAGGTTCTTGCTATCAATGGAGTTAATGATCCCTCATTCTAAATACAGCACAGTAAATAAAGAATTGCTCTGCAACTGAGACAAGAGACAGAGCTTAAATTAATGTTACTTGGGCAGAAAGACTGAATTCAATGTAACTATTACCCAGTGATTTGTTAAATACAGATTCAAATGCATTCTTTTTATGTAAAAGTCCAGTATATGTTTTTAACAGCATTCAAATATAGTTCTTAAGCTTTCCTCTGAGAGCACCAATTCAGAGGTCTTGCTGTTCAAACTTACATTCAAAAAAAAAAGAAAAAAGGGTCAACTTGGGCTGTCACATATAGGTTCAAATCCATTTGATCCAATTCAGTTTGCTCTAAGTGGATATAAAGAGCAAACCAAGTCACAGTAATTGCATAATGTAAAACATCTTAATCATAGCTATGGCTTATTTATTTCATGGCTGCAGCTGGTATTGTATACCCATGTATACCAGTTAAAACCTTTATGTCAATTTTTCACTTTCTAAAGAACTATTTAAATAAATTGGTCTGGCCTGGAAAAAACCACATTATTTATCAATCTTCAACTTAGGCTGTTAATGAAAGACAACTTTGTTTCCTTTTAAAATACAGAAATTGAACTGCCTTTGATCAAACAAAGGGAAAGACCAGCTCCTTCCCCCACCTTGGAGGACAGCACCGTTAACACTCAGACCAGCATTTAAGATGTGAGATGATTTCTGCATCACATTTTGCTCATTGTTCTGTTTTCTCATGGTAATTCCTCCCACCTGCAGCTGAGTCTCAGGCTGTGCTGTGCTCCCCACTGTGCAAACCCACCCACCAGTGCTGTCTGCCAGGGCCTGTTCCCCCTGCACATCCCAAACCCTGAGCCCAGGGGGACAGTCCTGAGCCTGGGCAGGAGGGAAGGCCGTGTACTTGGCCTCTGCAGGAGGCAAGGTGGGCAAGCAGAACATGGTCTGCTGGTCGTTTGGAGCAAGCACTGGACATATATTGCACTTAAATATATGCAAATGTTCCTACCCTCAAGAGCTCTGAGGTCCAAACCAGTTTTTCAGGACTGGCTATATTACAGATCTTTTATTGGGAAGAAAACTGAAGGAAATAAATGAACTGGATTTCTTTGACTGAAAAAATAATGCTGAAAATAAGAAAAGGGTTATGAATATTATTACTATCATTTTATTTCCCTGTGTTATTAAACAGCTGTCACGTTTCCTGTGTTTGGCTACACTGAACAGTGTCTTCCTTTTTGCAGATGTGCTGTTTGCAGAGCTATGCTGTTCTCACATTAGAACTGAAACTCTGCCACCGACATGAGCTTCAGTATGTATTTATTATTAATACAGAGAATCCAGTAATGTTGTATGCTTGCTGAATTAAAGGCAAAATCAAAGGCACTTTACCTGTCAGGACCTTAGTTCAGAGTTCTCAGTTTATCCTGCAGCAGATGACAATGTGTCATTGATTTCTGAAATGGAGCAGGCAGCTACCTTCATTACCAGTCTGGCAGCTTCATAGCTGTGCTCAGTGGCAAATCTAGTGCTGGTTCAAACCCCATCTGGTACTTCCCATGGTTGTTTTACACTGAAAAAAAAATATTGAAAAAAAAAAAAAACCACTGAACACTATACAGGAAAATATATCTGTATTTTCAACCACCCCCACTTCAAGTGTCCATAACACAACAAGGGAAGGCATCCTCTTCCTCAAGGGCCAAGAGATGGAGTTCCTGGCCCACTAAGGAGGTGAGATAGTCCCAAAGCTGCTGGAAACATCTAGGCAAGAGTGCATCAGCAAAAGGGCCCAAGCTGTCAAGCTGGCACATCTGTGACAGGAAGGGCCTGCGGTAGGATTGGCACCTCAGCTGGACTCTCTCAGGCAAGTGCTTTAGCTCCTGTCCTGCATTTCTGCATTCCCTTGTCCTGAACATCTGCAAGGTAATCTATGTCCAATGCCAGAGTGTTCTGAAGACACCAAGTGCTGTGTTCAAATGACCTGCATCCATCCTTCATCCTTATGTCAAGCATTTTCTGTCAGCTGGTTCAAGGCTTCAGAAATGCTCACAGGAAATGCTGGACAAAGGGATGGCTTGGGTTGAACATGCTATACCTGGTGCTGTAGGGTTGAACAATTATAGCTGGTGCACATCCTGGGTCAGACCTGAGTTTGAATCCAGACCCATAAGTGACTTTAAAAGTGACATTTTCTCCCCAGTTCCCATTATCTTCCATCTTATTTTTATAGCTTCAGTCAGGATTTGTAAAAGGACTTTTCAGGAAAGGCTTCCTTCCAACTCTGCGTGCATAATCTTCTGCATTTTGGTTCATTCCATCTATGCTTATGCTATATATCATCACAGAAGAATGGGTAATTAAAAACACAATTAATTTCTTGTTAATTGAATGTTTTCTGAGTAACTCACAAACCTGGTTGATTACCAACAGCAGGCAAATATTTATAAGTGTTAACCAGCATCTAAAAGCATCAGAAATAATCGTCTGGATTTGCATAACGTCTGGTCCATCTGTGTAACACAATAAACGTCACTGACTTCAGTTGGGAAGGGCACGAAGGCCTGCTCCCTAAGAGGGAGTGTTACATGCTTAGGAGATGCTCTCTGGCCTTTATTCTGAGTGCTTCTGTTGTGGGGTGGAATTCTGCTCTAAATCTGCTTTTGAGGAGCTGCATGTGATGCTCAGCAAAACCCCTTCCTGCACCACTGCCAGCAGGAGGCAAAGGAGGGAATGTAATAACACCTCAGTCTTCCTCTTGAGAGGACATCTGAGGGGCTGGGAAAAAACTAAGCAAGGTGTGCATGTTCACCATCTGGAGATCAGACTCCAGGCTTGCAGAAGGGCCTGGATTCCTTCCTTGGGTTTTTTTGCATGGTTTGGGCATGGCTGAATCAAAGAGGAGCAATGTCAGGAGTGTGGGAAATTTGGAGATGAACTGCTGAGCTTGGAAGAAGGAAGTCAAGAGCTGTCAAAAACGTAGGGAAAGCCTGCCTGGACTGTCTCCAAAGAGATTTGAGACTAAGAGGATGAAAGCCATCTCAGTACATCGCTGGAATGAACTTGCAGCATGGCAGCGTGCCCAGGTAAAGAGATGGCATCAGGACTCTGTTACAATCCATCTGCAATAAATGGAATGTTTAGTCTAATGCAAGAACGTGATGTATTCTTCTCCAGAAGGAATCCTTGTCTTTCACCCAGAAATCTGCACTGCTTTGTGGATGCAGTAAAAAGCTCCAGTGTGTCCAAGCAGGGGTTTCCCATGGGGCAGTACAGGCAAATGCCATAAGCCTGGTCCCAGTTATGTCTTTTCCACAAGAAAGACATTTCTAGGTGATAACAGATGTTTTTACTTGTTGTATTTCCTCTGAAACTAAGAGAAATATTATGTCTTGTTTGGTGATTTTTTGGAGCAAACATTTTCTGTTACCTCTACATTTCGTTTAGCCCACAAGAACAAGGTCTTGTTTCATCCTGTGCCAAGAGCAAGAAAGGAGAAAACATTTCTCTGCTGCTTTAGCCTTTCTCTCATCTTGATCACTCAAGCCTTTGTCACCTTGCCAGACAACTGTTACCTGCTCTAGTACCACTCAGCCTCACAAGCTGTAGAGGACAGCTCAGCCTCCTGGGGAAGCCAGCAACTGAAGTTTTGGCTATTGGCTGGATAAAAAAATCACCTACCTGTGTCTGTGTGTTAGACCTTGGCAGGGCACAGTCAGTGGAGAAGCAGCGTATTTTGAAATCCTATTTCATTTTGCTTATGGTAAATAAATGAGCCATTCAAATAGAATATGATATTAGGAAATTATCCTCTGCTGCATGCCAGCTTCAAATAGATCTTGAACAGCACTGATAAAATCAGGAAATCCTTTTTGCTGTTTCAAACCAAGTTACTGAATTTTACTTCATCCTCTGGGTGATGTGAAATTTCAGTCATACTACAGTGCTTGGAACCTAATATTTGGCTCTTTCACATCACTCATTACCTCACTGAGTCCCACATGCCAGCTTTTTAAGAGGTTTGCTTTTAAGCCTTCCAAGGACAAATATGTCTTTAGCAACATTTAATGACCCAAAATGTCCCAGAGAGAAAACACTTGCTGTGCTGCTGGCTCTAGTAGCTGCACTGCTTCCCACAGGACACTAAACCCCAGCAAACTTACAGTGGGTGAGACAGGGACAAGCTTTCATAAATTCCCCTTTCTATACTTATGACTTTGTGACTTGCTTTGTCTCTTCCCTTTTGTTTTTGCTCCTCGAGTGTCTGCAGCCTTTGTTACCCAAGTACTGTAAAGGGATTTGGGATTATTGTGAGATTTGGCCAGGAGGTCTGAGTAGACAGAGAGCCTGAGGGACAAATGCTAATTGCCCAGCCTCACCGGGAATCCCAGACTTAGAGAGGTAAAGCCAGTGGCCTGTCAGTGGAGTATTAAAGGAAAGCCCTCAAAAGCCTGGGAAGGAGAGAGCCAGTGGTAGGAAGGGGAGCTGTAGACAGAATTACAGCGCCTTTGTTCTCTCCTGCCATATAGGTGACTTACCTGTCAAGGTTGTGTGTTCTTTAAAGACAGGTAAGGGACATGTGATACAGAAGGTGATGTGGAAAAGTGGGTGGTGGCTGAAGAAGCAGGAATAGCTGCTTGGGGTAGGAACATCAGCCCTCTGCTCCCTATTCACAGAGGTGTGATCCTTCTAGACTACAGCTTTCACAAGGCAGGACCAGGCTGGGGAATGCAAACCCAATTACCAGATGATCTAAGTCAGTATTTAGACATAAAAATGCTTAGAAATGTCATATGGAGAGTTGGAGGGGGGACTTGTTTTTTTCTTTTTCAATTTTTTAACTCCAATCCTAGGCAAACAACAGCACACCAAACTAAAATGCTTCTTTTTCTGTATCGATCAAAATGTTTTTCAGATGTAGGCAAGAATTGTTTGCCTTTCTTCAGAGC
This sequence comes from Daphoenositta chrysoptera, assembly GCA_013397915.1. Classification (NCBI taxonomy): domain Eukaryota; kingdom Metazoa; phylum Chordata; class Aves; order Passeriformes; genus Daphoenositta; species Daphoenositta chrysoptera. Next base: position 111,045 of record VZRO01008085.1, read on the forward strand.
GTGCAGCACAGTCAGCTGAAAACACAGTGTTAGCCAAAATGACCCAGTAGGCAGTAAAAGGCAGCGACAGAACATAGCTGGGCAGTTTCTCAGTTGAGATAGCTGGGCAAGACTTTTGAAATACTTACAGGAAAAGAGCAAATGACATTGAAATAGCATGTTAAACAGCATTCAGTTTAAATTTAACCTTCTAAAAGAGGTATTGAAATCACCAGCTTGGAATCTGGCTCACCTAATTTTACATTCTGAAACGCTTGTCCCGCACTCAGTGCTGGGAATAGGTTTGCTGCTGAGACTGACTCTGCCACTTCTCCATCCACTTTATTGGCCAGTGTTCAAATTTTATTTCTTTAGTTAAATTTTATGGTTAAACATTATGTGTGGGCACACCTCATTTGATCAGTTATAGCCATGGAGTTTAGCCAATTTATGGCAAAATAGCCCACTCCTGTCAAGGAAGGGATGAGATTCACTGAGTTAATATAAATTCCTTGAGGCAGCAGCTGCACCTGAGCAGCACTAAGAGGAAGCAATCCTGTTATACCATGATAGTTCAGAATACTACAAGTGTTGCCCTTTTCAGCATGGTAAAGTCCACATATGATGCATTTTAAGGTAAATGGAATCACTTTCTTTGGTGGATAGATGATGGAAACTATTGATGTGTCTGCATAACGTGCTGTTCTCTTGGCAGACAGCCTAGTCCTCAGAGGGTAACTGAGAGCTCTCATGTGCTGTTAGTGTTTTTTGCAAGGGTTCTCAAATCACATACCAACAGACCAGCTCTTGCTCTGCAAGATGTGTGTAATGGCATTGATCTCAGTGCATGGGGCTCACACCCAGCCAGGAGAGAACTCGGCCCACGTTCTTTAAACCCACTGCTTGGTGTAGTAAGATCCTGTTCCAGGAGGTGTATTATTTCACTGGCACAGAGTGCCTGCAGAGTGCCAGGACTGGCTGCTCCAGAAGGTGCCTTTCTCTCTCAGATATATAAGTTTCTGTGCCTATTCTTTAAATGCAAAATAAGCATTCTTACATCCCTCTCAAGTGATGAATTTCTGCTACTAAAGTTGCCCCCATGTGAGGCAATGAGGGCTATGCAGACGCTGTATTTTCAAAGCATGTCGTACCTTTGCTCTGTGTTCTCCAGCCAAGCAAAAGCCTTAGACTCCTCTCTCTGCATCTTTTTTTGCCAGGTTTTATGAGGATATATAATGTGTCAGTGGCATGCCAACAGCTAGCAACTGCTTCACATAGATGTGGTCATTGAATACACTTTAGAGGAGCAAGACTATTAAAATAAACCTTTAAAGAACAAAAGCTACAGGGTGGACAAGCTTCCAGGTGTCTTTACCAGAACTCAGGTCATCAAAGGATGTTCTCCCTGCCCACATGCTGAGTGTACAGGCAGCAGGGACTGCCAGCACTTGCTGCCTAACTTCCCTTCTTTGGATCTTGCAAACGTGACAGGCATTGAGAGTGAGTTCATTCAATCTCAGTCAATAAGATGATGAGTTTGCACGTGCAGACTCTTCTCTGTGTGTGCATTTGTGTTCTGGGCTATTTTGGGCGGATGCCTGCGTTTTTCATTTTCTGCCTTCATATGTGTCCAGTGTAGGTAGATTATGACTGCTGAGTCTTGAGCGCATCAGCTGCTGTAGCCCATTTTCTCTAGATCTGCATCCAATCTGAATACAAGATTTGGACTTGTCTTCATTTGTAGTATTATGGATGTTTCTTCTTCCATGGCCTCTTGCAGCCTATCTATCTCCCTCACCATCCTCCCTCATACTGCAGCTGTCAGCTGAGTTGGGGCTTGCTGTGCCTGTGGCAGGTGCAACACATGGTTCTGCTGTGGAAACTTGGTTTGCATCCTTCCATTTTAACATAAATTCTTTCCACTCAGTTCCTTCAATTCAGTCAATGGTCATGTGTTCACAATTTCCTCAACCAAAAATTATCCATTCTCACTGTGGCTAATGCCACTTGTGACTAGTTGAGATGGTATGATTGGCACTTTTCTCTGGCAAACCTTATATTTCTGACAAATTCCCCACATATTATCCATTTCTTCTGTGTCATTAATCATAGTGTTCTTCTATTGAATGTGATCAGCCCACAATGCATTCGGGAATCCATGACAGTACTTTCTTTCTTTTCATTTTGAAAAGTGTGATTTGTGTAAACTTCCAGACATTACTGAAAGCTCCTTTGTACAGCTGGAATTTATGCATGGGGTTACGTTGACACTTTCTTTTTTCCTTTTACTGTGGTTGCTGTTTCTGTGGATGCCAATACCCTTCTTGTCCTATCCATCTTCAGATGCTTCCCATGGGTGTAGATAATGAAGCTCTCTTTATGATACACACTGCCTGTTCATGTCAGACTGACCATGGGATGGAGGTGGGCACCTTACTGCTGCTGAGTCGGGTCTGCCACACAGGAATCACTTCATGTTTCTCCATTGTTTCCCTGGTGCTTCTTTTCCCATCTTATTTTCCAAGTATTTTCTGTGGTTTTTTTGCTTTTACATTGCACCTGTAATCATGGGAAACTGGCTGTTCATACACCAAGGCTAATACGCCCTTTTAGCTTTAGCAGACACTCTTTTTTTTTTTCTTAATCTTTCTTTCTGTCTGTCTTTCTTTCTTTCTTTCTGTCTCTCTTTTTTTCCCCTAGCTGTAATTGTCCTTGATGGGGTCACTGGGTCCTAGTGCTGAATCTAAGAAAACTGAAGTGGCCAGTGAGTCCTTCCTACAAGAACAGGATTTCACTGAACACTCCAGTCTGGCTGAACCTCCTAAAAGCAATACTGGTAAGGTTTGTTACCTTTTTTTAAGGGCTCTAGAAACCAGCACAGTCCTCTCTAAAATGTATTTTCTCCCTACATATGCAGTCTTTAAAGGCTACTGCCTATGCTTTTACAGCATTTTAACTTGGAAACCACAGAAAAAAATGAAATGCTCAAGGCGTTCTAGATTTAGATGAGTTCAAGTAAGCACTTAAAAATAACTCTTGGATGCTGCTCTTCATCCCACTATCACTGATTCTGTACTAGAAGTACTCTTGAGGGGAGCACAAGTTTTGTTTGAAGACCAAATGCAGATAAGAGAACAAGCCAGATAAGGGCTGTGGCAGGTGTTCTGGTTTGGTTTGGTTTCTTCCTGGTATAAATCAATGTTTCTTTAACAGATTTATGCCTTTAAATGCTGCTTTTTTCCTGTAGCATCTCATCCCCAACCACTTTTGTACCTGTGCCAGTTTATTGAGGCTTTGATTCAGCTCACACTGCTCAGAGTAGGTGTTGAGAGCATGGCCTTGGTGCTGCCTTTTTCATTGCTGAGATTTTTGCACAGTCATTCACCGAGTCTATAAGAAAAGTGCCAAAGCCTTCAATGGAGGGAAAGCAAAGCAGCTAAAATGCAACAAGCAGTTATATGAAGGTGAAACTTCGAGGACTTTCACTTTGTACTTGGCCTTAGTTCAGTATGTTCCAGGAAAGTGGTACTTTTTGGGTTGTTTTGACCATTTTTTGTCATCAACTGAAAAGGTGTCATGTAAACTGTCTCAGTCAAATTACACCTGCTTTATTGTCATTATTCTTTTATTTATTACTTATACTTTGTCTGTTTTTTCATGCTTACCCCGTTACAGTAAAAAAAACCGTTCCTTTTATGAAGTTTTTTCACTGGCCTATTAATATTCTTGCTTCTATTCTGCTCAGCCTTTCTCCTTCTTTACAGGCAGCAAATCCTCCACCTCAATTCCCAATAAACCAGTTCATTAACTAGAGTAGTATTTTCTTGGTTTAGACTATATCCTATTACCTTTCATGGAAGCTAATCTCAATTTGGATGTTCAATCCCATGTGTGGATTTAGTGTGAGATGCTTTGAGAGTTGTTTTAAAGTTGTTTGGGGAATTCACTGCATCATTTTCTCAACAGGTTCCAGTGCTATCTCTGAGCTCAGCAAGACTGTGCTATCATGAACAGCAGTGCCTCATTTTCTTTGGGGGGAGGGAACTCGGAAAATCCTTAGTCTGCAAATTATAGTTAATGTTCTAGTATAAAAGTTAAGTAAAATGATAGTTAATATCTCATGTACACATTAATTTTTAAGGGATACATTCTCCATTCATTTAATGTGTGATTACTCCTCTTTGACATTAATTGGAATTCTCTGTAAAGACGGAAGGGAGACCATCAGTGGTAATGTAAATTGAAAAAAGTATCTGATATAATACAACTTTTAATGACAGTCATTCAAGTAACTCTGCTGCAGTATACAACTGTTGTGTGTCAGGAACAACTAAAGGATCCTCTGGACTCTTAATAATTCTGTAGTAGGATGGTCTAATCTACTGCTGCTACATCAAGGTATTAAATAAATATTATGAGGTAACATTTTTCTGTAGCAAATATTTGAAATTGGCTAAATGAATGGACTGAGCTCTGTTACAGACTCACAGCCGCAGTGAACTGAGAAGGGAGAGCTTCAGTCTAGTCGTTGTCTTTAAGGAGTTTTCCTAAATAGGATCACTGCCCTGGCTTCATTCACCATGCAGCCACGCCAGCTGTGGTGAGGGCACCAGAGAGAGGAGCATGGAGTTAAGAAGGGCATAGGGGATGCATAAGTTGGCATTACTGCTGACAGAAATACTCATTTGTTCCAGCTTTGATAAACTTTCCTCCTTGAAAGCACTCCTTCCAAACTCACTGCTCTCATTTTTTCCAGCTTTGATAAACTTTCCTCCTTGAAAGCACTCCTTCCAAACTCACTGCTTCTGTAGGACCTCAAGTGCCAGTGATCCTTTGTAAGAGAGTGTGTTCAAACAGTGCAAAGACAGACACAGACACTCTCAAAGTGAGAAATACAGCATCTGGCACTTCTGATATGCTTTTTTTTCTATTTGAGTTTAATTCTCTTAGTGCTAAGTCTCCATGTTCCTTCTACCTGATGAAACGCACTCATAGAAGTTAACTCCAGTTTCTTAAGCACACACATACACAGACCAAGATTTATTTAGATTAAATATCTGTTTCCTTTTAAAATTGAGTTAATTGCTAGTTAGCTTGATCTAATTAATGGTAGTGAATGCAAATTTGCACCCTCCCTAAAAATTTATTCCAGGAAACAAACAGTTCTTTCTAGTCTCTGCTTGTTCTAGGACCAGCCAGGATGAAGCACGGGCATTTGTGTCTCAAAAGAAATGATTGCAGAGGGGGTAGATTTGCTTTTGTCATCATGTGTTTCATGTTAAATGACAACCAATTAAATAAATGCAAAAGACAACCAAAGCATCTGGCCCAGGCACGGTTCTCACTGAAAGCTGAGAAGCACATTTGAAACAGAATGTTTGCACATGCTGGAAAGCCTCAGTCAAATATCAGTGTGAGGAGGTGGTGGGACAGGATGGAGGGTCTGTGGTATGCTATACTTTGGAGTGTCTACTGCAATCAGATGTGGACTTATTTTGAGTATGGCAAGGTTTTTTTTACCCTACAGAAGTAAGAAATTGAGTCTTTTCGGGGTTCTTTTTAAAAAAGAAAAAAAAGCAAACCTAGTTCTGCTATTAGAATATAGCATGGTTTAAAGTTTCCACAACACAATTTAATCAGATTGTTGTAGCATTTAATACCTCATTCATAGTAAGGCTGTGGTGCAGAGCTGTTTTCCAGTCCAGAATAAATAAACTTTCTATTTTTAGTTGTTGTGGAATAGCACTGAGGGGCAGAAGCAGAGGGAGCTAAATGTTTCTGCTGTTTTGCAGTTAAGCATAACTGATAAACCCATCAACAAAGAGGTTTACTTTTATTTTTAAATGCTAACGATTTCTGATAGACCAAGTTATTTCTCTTAACTATATGAACACGTAGGGAGGAGGAGGGAAGGGGTTCTTTGCAGTAGGACTATGAAGACCAGCCACAGAATTGCTGATGTGAAGATCAGAGGAAATAAATCTGGGGCAAGTAAAGTGACTCTCTGCTAAAAAAGAGAAATATTCTCTATTGTTCTGTGGACTCTGAAGACAAATATAAAAGAAAAAATGGGGGAATGTTTTCTGGGGTTTTGTCTGGGCTGAGAGGAGAGCAGCTATGACTCTACACTTTTTTCCCCACTTAAAATTCTCACATCCCTTTCCTGCTCCTCAAATTGGCAGCTCATTTCCACTCATTTGTTTCCCTTTAGCTGTGCTTAAAAAATGCTGTGAGTACCCTAATATCCTAAATTATATCACTGAATTGATCTAATTTACAACACAGATTCCACAAGAATATTTATGCTTCTGAGAAAAATCATGGAAACCTTTGTGAAGGGCAATGTGTACATCTTACGTGTTAAATTACAAACCCTAGCACATAAACCTTAGAGTTCTGGGAAATGGTGTGTTTAAGCCCTGGAACTTCCCCTGGAGAGGGAGAGAGAGCATCACTGCCTGGACATGTGCCAGAGCCCTCCAAAATCCAGCCCAGGCACTGCAGGCTGAAAGCAAGAGCACAATAGTGAAAGCCAGTTAAGATGTAAGCCCACATCTATCCCAAAAGCTAGAGTTTGGGGAAGTCTTACACTGAATACATCTGAGTCTATGAGAAAAGATTGCTGGAGTCACTGACTTTTCATCACAAAAGCCTCAAACTGTACCAATGAATTGCTGAAGTTTAATATGTTGACATTTTTTGTGAAAGCAAACGTATATCCTCTTACACCAATATGGTTATTTATGCAGTGCTTAAAAGACTGTAGACTAAGGAATAGCACCTGAAATGAAGGGGGAACCTTTACACCTGTTGTAGTAGAACTAAATTTTTTCTGAGAATGATGTTTATTAAAATGTATGTTTATTTTTAAAAAGCTTACACTGAAAAAAAAAATCCTTTTGACAATCCTAGTTTTCAACATTCACTGAATAACTCCTAATATGTCTCTCTGAGGTTTCTTATGCTTGTGCTTTGTCTTGGAATACATTGCTGGTTTGTCAGCAGCTTAATATGCATGCAAACCCCTCAATATGTGAAGCTGCAAGAAAGCAAATTGTGTATTTTCAAACACTTGCTGAAACTTGGGTCCTTGCTTTGGGCTTCCTGCGGCATTATTCTCTTCTGATTATCATTCCTGCTGGTTTTACATGCTGCCTCTGCATTTTAAGCCTAGTGAAAATGATGCAACCTTGTGCATTGTTCCTTCCTTAGCCATATAAAGAACTGGGCAAGTACAAAAGTACTCGCTGTGATTTTTTTCTGAGTGTGTCTCTGACAGTTTGGGAGTGCAAAGTAGCTTGGCTTTGGCAGGCTTTTCAGCTGAAATGTAGCTACATCTGAATTTGGATTCCCCCAGCTTGGTAGAACGTATTCTCATAAGGTCATTCAGAAAGGGTACTCTGGGGTACTCATGCTCTGAGTGTGCATATTTGTCTTCCTTCACTGCTATTTGTACAGCTTCTTTCAAATTTTTGCCAGGATGACAGTGTTTGCATATGGCCTACTTTGGTTATTATTAGATTCTTCCTGTGCCCCATAATTGACTCTTTTCTGAGATGCCATGTAAGATGCCTGGGGACTTTTGCATGTGTTATTAAAACATTTGATCTCTTCCATTAGTTTGTCTGCATGCCCTGTTCTGCTCTTGAGCAATAACCTCAAATGTTTTCAAGCCCTGTAACATTCTGTAACTCTGCTGAAAGACCAGGAGTACCTAGTGAAGAGCTAACTGGGAAATGCCAACTGGGCATAAGGGTGCTAGAGTCAAAAGATGGCATCTTGCAAAGGGCTAAGGCCCCCCTGCCACGCAGTAACAATGCCAGAAGATCACACTTATAGCTATTTTGTCAGCTGGGACAAATGATGAGGCCTCACTGTTTTGACCGATGTTGTCAGCTGAGTGTTTTCTTCTAATGTAGTTGTGATTTCATTATTAGCCAGAATCTGCTATATCCTTGCCGTGTTTTGAGATCTCTTTCGAACGTTATTTTGTACTATTTAATAAATTCCTTCCACAACCACCATCCAGACCTCTGGACCAAAGTAAAATGTGGGAAATTATTTAACTATTATAGAAATGCTTGAGTTGCAGAATTGGGATGGGAATCCAACATCAGCACTGTTTGAACGCAGAGATATTTTTGGAATTTGGGGAAAAGGTGGGTGGTGGAAAAGAGAGGAAGAATCCAGGTTATTGATTTCCTAATTATGAGCAGGTCATGTCAGACACTAAAATCAATAAGCTGTTCACTCACATTTCTGCATGACTGGAGCGCACTGTGAGTTATCATGGTGTATATTTTTATTTAAACAGCTGTGTAGATGACCTTACACAAGGGTCACAGCCGGTGAGCTAAAGCACATTGCAAGTGAAATTTCAATGGGATATCTGCTAGCTAGTGAAATTATACTCTCACATGACTAAGCAATTTAAGATAAGTATTGTAGCCAAGAATCAAAATTCTTCACACTGTGAAAATATTTCTCTGAGTTCATTCAAGCATCTAACTATTTGACTGGATCATAGCCAGAAGCTAACTGAACAAACTTGTGCTTGTATAGGCTGGAAGCAATGAAAAAGCTATTGCTAGAATGTGTAGTTTTGAGAACACATCTAATCCATCTCTTTAAATACAGATTATTGGAGCCTGTCTCTTATAATTTTTTAACCAAAGTCACGGAACAGCTTTCAACAACTGGAGGCAAAAGCATAAAATCCAGCATGTATTCTGGAATTCATTTCATGGGGAAAAAAAACTCAAACAACAAACAAAAACCCTCACCTCTTTAGCAGGCTCACATACACTCATTAGGTTATGAAAAGACTAAAACATGTCTATGAATGTTGTACTCTTCCTTCCTCTGCTGGACACCAGATTCTAGTGTATCAGTCAGGTGTCAGATATTTTTGTGCTTGACAAGCCAATATTTCATTGTGGTATGGATTTTTTCTCTCTTTTTCTTCTTTTTAATTGATCATTAAATATTTTAGAAACAAGAACAGGAGTGACACTAACAGTCTGCAAAACAAGAATTATCTCACTAATCTGAAAAACTGAACACAGCACTAAAAATATCTGAGCCACCTTTTTCAAATTTACCAGCAATATCCTGCTCAGGAGTGGTGACGCATCAGTTTAATCTCAGCCACTAGAACTAAAACCTCCTTCAGTTCATCTAATGGCATTAAAATGTTGCTGTGCCTGGACTAATAAATCCTGTGTCCTCAGGCTTTTACGATGAGGGGTAACACTCAAGCCTATTCTTTTCATTGGGACTTCAACATATATTGAAATTTTCAAAGTGCTGAAGTTGGTATTCATCCCAAAACTTTGCTCAGCAAAACTAACATCTCTGCAATAATCCTACAGGTTTTGGTTTAAAGAGTTTTTGACAGGAGAATTTATTTTGGATTCTTAAGAAAGCACAGAATAACGTAGCATATGTGTGTCATCCAACAGACCAGGCCTGCTCTCTCCAAGCCCGGTAGCACGACAGCCGTGATTGTAGGGAGAATTCAGCTGGCTCCACAGTAATTGAAGGTGACAGCCAGTATGGGACTGAAGAACATCTGCCTCATTCAAGGAGGAGAACTGTTCAGGAAATTAATACTGCTGTGTCCGTATTTTAGGAATTAACTCTCTGTGATAGAGCAAACATGGATATAAGATGACACTTGCAAAGCAGAGAGGTGCTAAGCTAAATGGAAACAGGCTTTCCAGAGAAAAGTGTTATTGTTGCTGTTTGCTCTTTATCGCTTGACTTGCATCACTTAAAATTTGAGTTGTTTTGTTCACTGGCTATATTGCTTGTGAATTTAGGAAAACAGAATTTAATTCTTTTAGGTACCGAGAATTATAGCTTAAATAAAGGATTTTCTCCTTGGCTTGAAGTGAAACAATATGTGCTTAAATATTCTGCAGAGTTGGATCCAGAATGTTCAACATCTCATGGCATTCATCTCCTGACAAATAACTCCTTCACTGCATGTATCTGGAGACTAGTTTTAGCTAGTTAACACACAAGAACTTTATTATTGCCCGAATTTTTGTAATTACCAAAATCACCATGCTAAGGAGTAAAGTCTGGTCACCCAGCATAAAATGAGGGTCGTGTTTCCATTCCCTTGATGTTTACTTGTGTACAGATTATGGCAAATTATTTTGCATCACTTAGTGATACACAGAGCTTGACAATTGTTCAGCCTGGAGAAGAGAAGGCTCTAGAATGACCTTAGAGCACTTTCCAGTATCTAAAGAAACCTACAAGAGAGCTGGAGAGGGACTTTTTACATGGGGTTGTAGGGACAGGACAAGGGATAATGACTTCATACTGAAAGAGGGTAGGTTTCAGCTAGATATTAGCAAGAAATTCTTCATTATGAGGGTGGTGAGGCACTGGAACAGTTTTCTCAGGGAATCTGTGGATGCCCCGTCCCTGAAAGTGTTCAAGGCTGGGTCAAATGGGGCATCTTTGAGCAAGATGGTCTAGTGGAAGGTTCCCTACCCATGGCAGGAGGGTTGAATCTAGATGATCCTTTAGGTCCCCTCCAACCCAAGCTATTCTATGATTCTATGAAAATATTTCTATTATGTAGTGATTTTGGTGCAGACCAGAGTGATTCTGAAGAGTATCAATTAATGTAATGACCTATGGTGATCAAAGAATGGCACCCCTTTCATTTACCAGCTCAGTGTTTGTGTAAACCTGATTCCCGTTTCAGTAGCTTTCCTTGTGGAAGTTCCAGGGAAGTTGTTCTCTGCTGTTGCTGGTTTGGAAGGTGCTCAGATGTCTGAAGCTGAAGCAGGACATCTGCTGTGCTGACAGTTGGAGCAGAGATTTGTTGAGCAAAGCAGATCAAACCGTGGGCCAGAGTCTCAATCTTGCTGAAGGTCTAATTGTACTCCTGGCTGGCACTGAAGTAATCACAAACTCTAAAGAAGCTATTGAGAACATGCTGTCTGGATTGAGGCCACCTCTTTTTACAGCCTTCCCTTCTTCCTTTCTCTCTTTTCCCAGGATTCCTTTTATCTGGATATTGGATCATGCTAAAAGTCAGGGAAGAAGGGCCTAGAGCCAGGAGAACTCCCCTTATGCTCTACCAAATTCTAGCAGGCAATATGAGCAGTAGAAACCATGCTGTGAGTATAAATTTCGGGCTGATCTGTGACCATGCCCAAAAAGAGTAGTAGAAAAGTCTCCTGAGGTTCAGCTGGCCTTCTGCTGCTCCATCTTGCCCATGTAAGCCAAACTTCTAATGGAAAAAAGCCCAGTGCTGGAGATTATCTAGTGCTCTTTGTTTACAGTTCATTTTATTAAGTGATATATTTTTTTGTCAGACAATGATCAAGGAAGAATTAATTATTTTCTTCTTGCAAAATTATCTTTCTCCCACTTTTCCATCCAGGCACAATTGTGATGCATATCTGTCATATTTCTCAGTTCTAGAGTGTCTATAAAAAAAACATTGATCACATTCTTAAGCCAGAATTCCATAAACCTAAAACTCCTTAAATAAATTTCAATGGTGTGGGGGTGCAGGAGGGACTTGGTTTGGTTAGTTTGTTTTGTTTTTTTTCAAAAGCAAGCATCCTCTAAAAGGTTATCTAATTGTTTTCTGCTTGTTGTCTATTGATTATACTACTATATTTCAAGTAATTCTTCATCTGATTATCTCTGAGCACTGTAATTAAGGCCAATTATCATAATTGTGTAATTTCATCGTATCCACTGGTGACTCAAAATCCAAGCTGATATAACTGAAAGCAGAGTCTAAACTCTTACGTTTTGTTCTACTCCTGTAGAGGTCTGATGGAAGGCAGGTTCCCTGATCTCATGTGAAAGAATGTTCACTTCTATGAAGTGGCTTTTCTCATAGGAGATGAAAGGTGCAGTGGGTAATAAAGTAGCTAGGGAACCAAAGCAGACTTTGTAGTCAAAAAAAAACCTTAGTTTTTTTAGCTTGATCCTCAAGAATTATATTAGATTATCTGACCTTGAGATCTCATCCCTAACCATAAGCTTTCCAGAGAGCAAATGAATAAAGCTTGACTTGGGCTCTTTCAGAAGGGAATTCAGAGCAACTGCCTCTACTGACTGGCAAAAGGTCTCAGGGGAAACTAGATTTCTTGGTAAAATTAGGTAACTAAATTCAGATGGGAAAAACACTTCTTTCCTCCTAAGGGTTAAGCAGACAGACAAATTTCTCTCGATAGAGCTTTTCAGGATTAAGGAATACAATTACTTCAGACATGGCATGCAGTCCTGTGGGTTTCATGTGCTTTTCCCCACTGTGATTTTACCAAAGCAAGGAACTCTGTTTATTTTCATTAGTTTGCAAGCATGACATTATCTTATTAGGTATCTGGGCAAGGTCCATAAGTAACCTGTCTCTGCCAAGATATGTCTATCAGAAGCAAAACACGGATTTCACAGCTCCTTCTCTTCTAATTCAGTAGAAAATGTTCATCCAGCTAAGAGTGTCTGGTGGGACTAATGACGTAATGTTACATATTGTGTAGAAACAATTCAAATACCCAAAAAGCAGACACCAAATGCCATTTTAGATCAGTGGGGTGTCCTGTCTTGCCTTTGCCTGCTGCCTCAGAGCAACTTGGATGTCTTCAGTGTACTCTATGCCATTGCCAGCCCTGCAGAGAGGTCACTGCTGCCCTAGGATACCTCAAATGTCACTTGACAAACGCAACTGAATGTCACCTTCTCTATCAAGAATATAAATATTTCATTTTAACAGCACAAATTGGTGCAAGACACTGTCACTGAGATGTTCCATCCTCAACAGAAGGAGTTTCCAAGCCATTGTCATGTCTGATGGAAACCCCTAAGCCAATCTTTAAATTGTTGTTCATTGTGTTTGGGGTTTTTTTGCAACCCAGAATTGAAAAAGTGATTCCTTAGCAAATGTGGTCATTGTTTCAGGAAGCAAAATTTAATTGTTATGAAGCAATTAAATGCCTAAAGCAAAATGGGAGTTATTTGGAAACTAGATTAATTTTGGTACCATTATGAGATATTGTATTGTGCATCACAGAATTTTGGTATCATTGCATTAAATTTCAACTGAAGCTTATGGGATGTGACAATCAACACCAAATCCACTTTTGGCCTGTAATGGAGTATCTCAGTTGGAAGGTTTGACAGTCTATAAAGCTGTCATATCCAGAACTTCAATAATAAGTTAGAATGTTCACAAAAATTATCTTGAACTGAAAAGCGGTGCTCTTCAAGTTTAGTTAAAAAAATGAACTTCAGTCATTAATTTTCATGTTGAATTTAATGTTCCTTACACAGGAAGTGAAAGAAAATTGCTGTCTTCTGTTAAATAGCTGCAGATGATACCACTTGTGTAAGGCACTACCAAGTTTGAAGTTAGTGCAATACAATAGATATAGGAGCAGAAAAATGAGGTTTCATGAAAGAAAAGGGGGAGTGCGGGGCTGGGGGTGCTGTTTGTTTGTTTGTTTTATTAGATAAACTTCTTAAAAATTAAGAGATCATAACCTGAAATCTTTTGAGGAAAAAGCTTATCCCCTGTAGAAATGGTTGATTCATCAAAAGCAATTCTCCTTTGGAAAAACATTCCAGTGAAAAATTTCCAATTACTTCCATTTTGTGATGCTTTTTTGGTATATTTTCTTTGCCATACTGCTCTGCTAACTTCAACAACACTCAATTATGTTGCAATAAGGTACAATAAATCACATTTGGAAAGGCTTCTGCAAAGAAAATGCTCCTCCCAAGTTAAAGAGTCGAACATCTAGACTGCAGTTGCAGTAGATACAGGTTTCTTTTTACTTACTACACCTCCAATATAGACTACAGGCTTCTCCAAAAGAAGCCGGGGAAATCTCTTTCACCCTTGCACGCTCATCTTTTGGAAATGTGCTCTACAGAGAAGTGTTCATAAAAATTAAGAAATATGTTAGAATTCTTTGTAATAGCACATAATCACCAAAAATAAAATATGCCCCTATTTAAGATAATGAGAGTGTTGCCATTCCATTCAATGAAGCCAAAACTACAATACCAGACTGGACATGTCTGCTTTTTATTAAATGAAGTCTGGAGTTTCTTCCAGATTGTTCAGAACCAACTCTAAACCAAATCTCTGATCAAGTGCTTGTTACTGGCAAGGAAGAAGTTTTAAAAAAAGAAAAGAAAAAAGAAGTGCTAATGAAAATATTTAATTTCATGTTTTTAAACAAAAAATTTAGTATGTCAACATATCCAAAATAATAATTTTCTCTGTGGAGCTTTTTCTGTTCTGACCTTGACATTCAAGATCATGCTTCATATCACTTACCATAATATTTCTCCACTAAAAATTAAAAGCTCCTATAAATTCAAATAAATCCACCAAAATTTTACAGTCTACTCTGAATTTTTCTGCCTTTCCCATAATTTTTCAAATGGATACATAGATAGACATGTCAAATGTTCTTGTGATGGTTACAAATACTCTTGGCCTGATCCTAAGGTTATTTTGTGTCTGTAAGTGGCTCCTGCTGATGTCACGGGCCCTGGACCTGCTCTGTTCCTCTAACCTGACAAAGCACTTAAACTAGTGCTTAACTTCAGCACAGGAATAGAGGACTGCCATCAGAAGGCTAACTTCATGTGTAAATAATATCTAGGTTATCTACCAGCTCCTTACAGGAAAGGGATTAACTTCAAATTGCGCTTAGGCTTCCACATAGCTTCAGGGGCAAAAGTCACGTGAATCAGTAAGACCCAGTGCATAGCAGAAAAGGGGTGAAATGTTCAGATAAAGAAAATTTCAGTTTCGAAACACAAAATTTATTGCAACTTTGACCTTGTGGAATGCTACCAACAGAACAGATGCTGCTAAAAACATTGCAGGTGCCAGGTGTGATTATGGCAAATAAATTCAGGAAATAGTTGATAGTTTTATTTTGGTTTAGATGCAGGGGGTTTTTTTATTCAATAACTTATAGGGGTTTTTCTTAGCTACATTATTGACTAGGCTGATGTGACCAAACTCAGCCATCAGAGAACTGTTTAAAATTTGTCATGACTAAGTTTTTATAGACTCTAGATTTTAGCAAGCAGCACAGTGAGAACCTGGCTTAGCAAACCCAGCATAACCAGGAAGAAACCAGGCAGACGATGTGGTGTGCGGTGCTGACTCCACAAATGCAACAGTTAAAAGGACCCTGGTGATGCTGGGCAGAAAGTCATTGATAAAAGTTGGTATGAGAGCTATTGTTATCCCGTAGAGATAGGTGGGAAAAGTGCAGAACAGGCAGCCAAGAAGATCTCTGCTCAGAAGGCCCTCAAATGAGAGGTGACAATGTTACTGGATGTGGACAGGTCTGATTCTTCTTTAGGTCATCTGTGTCCTCAGTAATTCCAGTCATTTCCACTGTCCTTCACTAGGATTTAACATCATTTCCCAGCAGCCTGAGTTAGCTTTCAGTCCAGCATTAGGAGCCTTGCAGAGCTTTATCTGGATCTGCACAATCCCATTCTATTCACTGTAACTCTGCAAGAAGTTTTCATTTTAATTGTCAAATTCATGTAAATTTGTTTGGGTTTTTTTTTTTCCTAAATAAGCTAAATGTATGTTCATAATTTCAAAGGTAAATATCTGTTAGATTTTAGCTGGTTTTCATATCTGTCTTGTAAACTCGAACTCAATCATAAAAAGATGGTGAATTCCTGATAGAGTAAGAGTTTGCCCAGAAAAATCAATGTTGAAGAACAACAGCAGAGAGTCCTATAAGTAGTATGACTTTGCCATGTACTTAAGTATTTTTGGAGCCCAGACAGTACATTAAGAAGTGACAGATTCATGTAGTTTAGCTGGTGATTTATAAAGTTTGCTAGCTGATTTAATAGGGTGCTAGAAAGCGTTGTTGTTCAACCAAGTAAGGAGAATCATAAAATGGTAATGAATGTTATGACAGTTCATGAATATTTCATTTGGGGTCTCTTTCAGATGCCTGTTAGTTTATCTCGAGATCTAGGAGTATATAAATCTGAAAATGGGTAGAACTGCACAGTATGCCAAGAGACAGGCAGGAGAGGCTTGGTGAGAGCAAGGCATGTTTGAACAAGTGTCTCAGAAGCACAATATCACACATTAAAGTCCTCTGCAAAGTGGTCAGGAAATGTAAAGTATCCAGGGCATCAAGCAGGGCTCTCATATTTCTCTACTTGCATGTTTGTGTGTTTAGAAACATCAGGTCGTGTCTTTCAAGCTCACCATCTTTACCCTTGACTTCTGAGGACTGGTTCACTGTAACCTCGGAGGAAAGCTTTGCTTGAAAAGGCCAAAGGGATTCCCATCTCAGTAAGTGTTTCTTAAGAGCAACTTAGAATGTGGACAGACTTCTTGAGTAAGGTGAATCTGGAAAAAAATCTCCAATTTTTCACCTTTAACATCCTAAAATGAGGAATGTGCTCTTTATGCTACCTTAAGTCTTGAAGTGTATTCAAGTGTATTCTTGAGGTGTATTTACCCTGCAGTCGATAATGTATTCCACCTTTAGTTTTGTAATAGGTCTTGAATACTTTAAATTATTTGTGTGATCCAATGCCAAACATTAATGGAAAAAAAAGTATTTGCCAGATAAGCTGTATTTCACTGCCTTTTGATCCACACAAGCAAGATGGACCTGCCTCATCACAGCAGTGTTGTCCACCATAAGGGGGAAATTCTCCCGTTTCCATTTCCTTGGCTGTTTCTTATTGATAAACCCCTTTAAAACAATGGACTTACAACTTCATGCATTCTGAAGGCTTGCACCAAAGGAATCAAGGAAAGAGCAACATTTGAGGACAGGCCAACAACAGCACCATGCCAGAAGTTCTGTTTAATGGGAATTACACATTCAGAAGGGGTGAAAACAAACATGAAGCTCTTGAAGGGGCTTACACAGGTGGTTTATAGGTTTTCTGTCAGTGTTTGCACATAAAACAAGATTGAATCCCATCCCACAGACTGAAGGCTGTGGGATGAAAGGTTTTCTTTTAGCTAATAAATCCTTTCAGTGTTAGCCTGTGGAATCCAACATCCAGCTTCAGTTTTGTATCTGTGGGGAAGAGGAGTTGGTACTGAGGAGGAAAAGGCTCTGTTTACAATGACTTTGAAGGAAAATAGGACAGATTCTCTGCCACTGACTGTTGTGGCTCAGCTTTGTACCAATTGACACCCTCTGAAAGACAAGGCAGGAATGGCATTGCATGAAAGCTGTGAGGACTTGCAGTTTGTCTGGTTAAATCAACATTTGTGAGGGGATTCAATTCAGTATTAAAATCTCCGTAGCATAAATCATTCTTTACTTTCAGTAAAAAACCTAGAAGTTCATAAATGAGTTTGGTTTTACCAAATGGATTTGGTGCTGCAATACAAACAAAAACATGTGACCTCCCTAGTTTATCACATTTCATTACAACCAGCCAGGCACTGTGGTGCAGTCTCATATACATAAGCCCAAAGAAATTTTTTTTCTATTGTTATTGCATCTTGGACAGTAATACACTGAGAAAACAACGTTCACAAATTTTTCAGTGACTTCTTCAGAGACAGCTTGATCTATATTTCCAAGATAGACAAAGAAGTCGGAAAACATTTATGAAAAATTGCTTGTTCAGTTCTGGTTTGTGTCAAGGGCTGTTGTGCAAACGGGAAGGAGAGAGAGATATGCTGTCCTAGCAGATTTGACTTATGTTTACAGTAATTTGTTTGGCCACTGTTTATTACTTAATAATCAATCTTTACTATTACATTAATTCTAATTGGGATATGTGAAACATGCAGTGCATTGACCACATGACATCAGTTTACTTGCTGAATAATTTAAGCTATTTCCTTCTAATGCCTTAGGCTGCAATATCATTACTTTTTGGCTGTCCTAATATTCAAGTTATATTGATGTTATTTCACTTGTTATTACCTTCTTGACATGAAATTATTTTTCAAATATGGAAATCTTGCTCAAATACTTCTACATGACAGAATCCTGAATTAGTCCATAATGTATCATAATAACAAAACAGTGCAACATAAAGCACATGATTTGTTTTCTAACCTGTGCCAGTGTTCACAGTAAGGGGATAAGAGACGCCAGAAGGAGAATTTTGGTCTGCATATTTTTTATATATTCTTGTCCATTTTTACAGAAGGCAGGGAATAATCTTGCTGATAATACAGAGGCAACAAATGCACAAGCAATAAATGGACAGGGTGATTTATCCCACTTCACACTGCTTTATAAGCAGTATGTATCACTCCTGTAAGTCATCTTCTGCTTAAAGAATTGTAAGAAATATATCTCACTATTACTTTTATTGATAAAACAGACAAACCACCTTAATTCATTCTTCATCCAGAGCCTTTTATCACAGCATGGTTGTGATTAGGATTCTGATCACCGTGTGCCACTCTGAGATTGAGAGGCTCTATCTACTCATCTATTATTCTTCACGAAGCAAAGCTCCAGCGTACCATCTGTTTTCTTACTGAATCTTGCATGTAGCTGCAAAGAGCTGGTCACCAGAGATTAAGTCTGGCAAGCAAGCTCTTGGTTTGCATGGAGATAGCTAAGCATTCACTGCTATTGGCCTCTTTAAATTTCAGATTAAATAATCCACTCTTCTCTCCTGTATTTCAATTTATATTTTATCTGGTATTTATTTATATATTACTTTTATTTAATCTTTGTCTGATCATAATTGATTTTTTATTTTTCTTGCTTTTTTTTTTTTCTCCAGCAAAAGATCACTTGGGAAAAAAACCCAAAGAGCCATAAATAGCCATGCTATAGAGCTTTAATTGAGGACAGGTCTGTCTTGCATTTTCTAAAATCTGGATTAACAAAGGCTGCTTTCTGCCGGTGACACCTGCCCCTTTTGACACAAGGAGCAGAAATGGCTCCTGCTATGAACATGCTCAGATAAAACATGGTATTGGCAGCCCGCTGGATATACCTGAATATCATCATCCATGATTCCTCCTCTTGCCCAGGCTGTAGAGACACTTTGCTTTAAGAGTGTGGGATTGACAGGAAGCAGCGGAATCACCCAGTGCTGCCCTGACTTCTGCAGTCTTTCTATGTGTTCATTCTTTGATAAAGTTTCTCACACACTTTCTGTAAACATAGTCACGTTTTGTTAACTGTACTCTATTGTTTTTCATACTGTCTTCAGAGGTGGAGAGAGTTTGATGGACTGTTCTGTTAACCAATGGGGATGGAAGAGGTGGTACCCTCATCCTCCAATCCATGGTCATTCCTAGAAACATATATACATGAAAAGAATGGACAGCCATGGCTCTTTTCCTGGCTCGGTGATCTGAGAGAGAACTCGTGTCTGGAGTGCTTCTTTTCGTGTCCTAGAGCGACAGCCCAGGCATTGCAGGTTTACATTGCCATGAACACGGTCCAGGGGCAGGGCTGAGCCCTGCCTGGGGCTGGGACAGGACCATTTGCAGAGCCCCAGCATCCCTGCCCTCTGTGCTGCTGGCTCTGCTGCCAGGGATGGAGCTCCACCAGCTCACTGCCACTCAGCTGTCCCCATCTTCCTTCAGGCTTTTCCCTTTAAACTGCACAATTCTATTGGAGCTTCACAACCTGCAGTATTTTATAATAGTCTGTGCTATTCCCCAAAGAGCAATAAAAAGTGGCTTTTGAGGCTCCTCTTTTTGATCCATTATTTAGAGCCTAATTTGTGCTGTCTGCAATCCCCACATCAGTGCCAGTGGTCCTGCAGTTCTGCAAATTCCCTTTAGGACTAGACTAAAATCATAAATCTTTTTTTAAGAGGTATTTAGATATCATCATAGCAAATTTTTTTTCAATCTGCTCCTCTTACCATGGATTTGATTTTCATAGCAGAGAAGGACTGTCTGAGGAAACAACTCTATTTCTTACTGACTCTCAGCTTCCAGATTAAATTTTTACTTGGCAACAAAACTTCCTTTCCCAAGATGATGGTTAGACTGTATTGGTCCTGGGCTCAACTCAAGCAAACATTTGTGTTTGTACAAAACCTGGCTCTTTTCCTCATGCTCAGTAGGACACTGGGAACTGAGCCATACAGAGTCAGCAAGACCTGAAGTCATTAGCTCTGGGCAGATCCTACATCAAGCAATGCAGGTTATTAGACTATTTCAGTAGTAGCAAGTGAGTTTATTTTTGCCTCATTCCTGTAAATGACAGCTTTATAATATGTGCATACTTGAGCAATCAATCTTTTTTTTTTCTTTTTTTTTCTTTTTTTTTTTTTTGTCTCCTTCTCCAACAGGAGTAAAACTGTTCTTCTCTTTAAATATGGCAAGGCCTTTTTCACTCTGATTTAATTCGTTTTGTGATATCACATGTTTTGCCTGACACAGCAGGTCAGTGATGCCACATGGCAGTCTGATACTGCATCATGATTCCTGCAAAGGCTGTAGCTGCACACACCAATTGACAAAACTCCTCACTGACAGAGCCTTTAGCCCCAGCACCTCGCAGTCTGAGTGCCAACGATGCTGCGTGGTGCAAATCCACAGAGACACGGGCGTGCTGCTGGCAAGACTTGAGCAGAGGTTTTGCAGGCTTCATCTTTGCATCACCGAGGAATTTCGTGTGGGATTTAAAGCAGCCCAGAAGGCAAATTTGTGGAGTGAGAGGGCGAGGATGCAGATGAGAGTGTAAGTTACACAAGGGGCTCCATAACTCCCCTTCCTGCCGGGTTACAGGCTCTTGCGGGGGGCTCAGAAAGCACACAGAGGTTTGATCCCTACTTCAAAGACTACAGGCATGTCTTAGGTTAAGTAGTCCTTGAAAAGTTCATCCAGAATGCTGCTCAAAGGAACACCCCAGAGATATAAGGTGTAATGCTGTATTACCTTTTTTCACTACATAGGCCCTTTCTGAAATACCTTTTTTTCCCTCCCCTGGCCTTTACTTTTCTTCATTTTTTGTTTCCATTAATTTTGATGTTGAGTAGCTCCAGGAACAGGAAGTACAAGGTTTCTCAAAACACCCAGAAGTTTTCTCTAAGTCTTCAAGCAGGAGCTAAGAATCTCATTGTGTGCATTATATAAATAGCTGGACAGAACAAAACCCTTCAAAGAGAGCAAAGTCTGGAAACTAAAAATGGCATGTCAGAAACTAGTCAACATAAAAGTGAGATTTCTTCATCTCTTGATCTGGGGACTATATAAATTGGTATCAGTGCTAAAAGTACAACAGTTTGCTGTCATCTATGACTCTTACCCATGGTGCTGTAAACTGGTTATCAAAAAGAGCAGCTTCAGTTTAAGACTAGAAGTTATTCAGGGTATCTGGAGGGACAGACAAGGCAACGAGGAGACCTTTCCTCTCTGACCTATGTTCTCCAAAGGAGCAGCAGAGACATGAGCTTCTGCTTCTGCCAGTGCTGGTTGCTCCTGTTTGTGGGGGTTTCATTTTGTCATCTCTCCGAACGAGCTGTTATCTTCAACACCAGCTGAAAAAAAACTGGCATGGTCTTATGCAACAGGCTGAAACAATCACTAACAGGGGTGGTTTGCCACAGAAATGGGCAGACCTGTATTTCTTTACTCAGAACTGCAAACCTTGGGATATCATGGGATGACAAGGTCATGTGAGAATTTTGACCAACTGAACCCATTTATGCCACCAAAATGATCCACATCACAGTGTAGTAGTTGAATAATGCTTCCCCTGTAACTGGGTGCACTCTGACAACCCTCAGGCTGGAAGAGGCTGTATGCAAGGAAGTTTGTCATCTGAGTTTCTGCAACATTCCCCCTACCCCCATTCATACCAGGTCTGACTTCTGCCTACATTTTTGTTTGTTTGTCTGGGGTTTTTTTAATAACCATTTTTAATAACCATTCTTCAATTATCAAAATTGTTGTTGCAAAATGTATTATCTAAAAAATCTAACAAGTCTGAAATAGCAAGTGAAAAATGAATTAAAGGGGATACCTGCTGCTTTCAATTCTGATATCAAAACCATGTGTGACTTAATCTCACTGGTCAGGAGAAGCAGAGTGAGCTGCTAATGGACATGTTATCTGTGAAATACAGCTATTGCCTTTCCACAGATTGCTTGGGGGAAAAGTACAGAACAGTGAATTCTCAGATTTCAGACTCCCTCTTGATAAAAATAAATATGTTTGATTATTCAAATATATGCTGATTAAAAAACAACATTCAAAATAGATATTAAAAATTGAAATGGCAAGATGTTTTCATTATTAGTGCCTAGAGCATGAAATGTTCATATTCATGATCGTTTCTGCACTAAAGACTCTGTCTGTGGCACTGAACTCTGTCAGGTCAGATGCTCAGCGGCCACACAACAAGGCAATCAGCTTGATGGTATGAAGACCCTTAAGCAGCTCTTGAGGGTGTGGGTTTGGTCCCCATGGGCCAGTTTTCTGCCTCTAAAACAGCAAAAAGTGGTTTTCTGTTTCAAGCTATGCTTGTAGGTACATTGTGAGCAAGCACAACACTTTTTTGACACCATAACAGAACATCATGGATGTAACAATCAAATTTCTAACTTTGCTGTGCTTAGCACCCAGGTCTGAAATTCATATAGAAATTTAAAAATTGAAATAGAAAATTAGAAGAAAATAAAACTCTAGAAATACAGGAAATACTGATCTTTATTTAATAAAAAGCAGAAATAATTGCAATTCAAAAAACACTGTGCTGAACTTCATTCCAGTTGAAGGGATTTAAATTTTGTTATAATTGTTTAAAAGCACAGACAGTATAAATACATGCACTTTATGCATGCAACATGGCTAACTTAAACTACTGTAACACACACAGTGATGGCAAATGGAAGTTGTCTTCTCTTGTAAGGAAAGAGTAAGTTAGAAAAGCAAAGTTGAAACTTCCCTTTCTGTGGTGAAAACTCATCAGTGTCTCTTAACCTATGGCTTTTATCATGAAATGTGTATGAGGGGGAAGAGGGAGTTTAAGGAAGCAAGGCAGCAGGTATATACTTTATTTTATTTATTTAATATCTTGAATTATTAAAAAGACGGGTGCCGCTTGGAAGATAGTTTCCATTGTGGTGTGAACGATCAGGGATTAAACCATGAAGGATTAAAAAAGAACAAATTTTGTTATATTTATACCTAGAGTGAACAGAAGCCTACAAATACATGATAACAATATGAATGTGTATTAATTATTTTAGGATTAATTCCTTTTTAAACATTAAATGTAGAAGATTGCGAAGTAGAGGAACTCTTTGCTAAATGACACTTAACTCTAGGGCAAGCTCTCCTGGTAGGCCGGTAGCAGGTTATAGTGCTTTTAATCCATAGCTCACTCATTTAAATCTGTCCCAAAATGCTAATGACTGGTGGAGGGTCAAGGATCTCTTCAGTGATCTAGAGATTTATGTTCAGAAAAGGGCAAGAACAATACAAGAATAAAATGAAAGATAATTTTTTTTTTAAAAAAAAGAGGTAAAAATGCAGTGATATTCTACACCATAGCAAGGAACAGGGACAAAATACTGAAAAAAATCTTCCTTAAGGAAATTACCTGTCTTTGCTTATAAAGGTAGCTTTGAAAGAAAAGTATTCTATTTACTTTTCAGGTAGTATACAGTATATGAATAGATTAAAAAATAGCATTATAGTGCAGTGTATGCCCCTAATTAATGAGTGAAAAACTCTGTCTTTACTATGCACCTTGGACTAAGAATTTTGATTCTAATCTTTTCATCTAATGATCTTTTCATCTTTTTACGTGATATTAGGGGTTTTTTTATTGCTTTGTGGGTTGGTTTATTTTCCTGGGCATGGACTACTGAACTAGAACAAACTGATATTTGATTAAGCCACCTCTATCCTAAGCTGTGTTTGACTCAGAATAGAATCAATTTTAGAACAATTGCTCTGTGCAGAATTCCAAGCTGAAGAAAGATAGAGCCTTATTTAGTCCAGCCTCATATTGTGCTCCACTTTCAAATATTGACTATGAGATGTCCACAGGGGGATTTAAGTCTACTCTGCATTTCCAGCAAAAACTGCTCTGCACAGCATCCTGGCATAAGCACAGTGTCAGGCCTCAAAACAGATCCACTTGCAGGCTACTCTTGCAGCTCCTGTGGCATCTCCCTGCTGGACAGTCACTCTTTTGCAGTCAGAGGGTTTTACATTCTTTCAGCTCTCAGCAGAGAAATGATGCCAGTCACAACTGTGTCTGCAACTCCAGAGTACGGGGGGGGGCTCCTCATTTTTTGAGATGAGAATTGTCTGAGAAAATTAATGACGTTTTGTTTGTTAATTTATTCAGGCTCTTAGCTGGGACCAGGGACCCCTCCCACCCGCTGAGGACCTGGTTCTACACTGAGTCTCCCCTTTGTGCCACCCACTCCTCAAAGGTCCTTCCCCTAGTGCTGGACTAATTTTTTATGGTGACATTATTTGAGGTCATCTAACAGGTCAGGTAAAGATCAAACTTTGAACTAGACTTTCCTTAAACATGCAGTTGGATAGCAGGTGAAATTTTTGTAACTAATGCAGTCTACTAATTTAGATCCTGAAAACAATTCAGGACATCATGATGTCAAAGACATCAGCTTTGTCAGGTGTCTTTCAGATAAGTTGAAAATGGTGCTGCTCCTACTTTCCCCTTTTGCACTAGCAGTTTTCTGTCACAGTAAGGACACATTTCACTATTTTAGTTTTCATACTTCTATCTTTGCTATTTCCTCTTTCTCCACTCAGATCTCTCAGTTTCTGACAGAGTGTGACTAATAGTCAGTGACTTTCTTTTGCTGCAGCCCAGTTTCCCAAAAGGTTGTTGGACCTGTTTCAGCATTCTTAGTTGCCTGTCCACTTCTGCAGTGGAACAGACCTTGTTATCCACAGTGGCAATGGTAGACATAAAAATAAAAATATGTAAACTGATATCCAGATGCTGACTACACTGCCAAAATTATGCTGTTATATGTACTTCTGGAAACTGGATAACCTGCATGAGGCATTATTTTCAGGTTGTTAACAACATCTTATGACATTTTGACTCCTGACGCATGGTAAATTCAAGTACTGTCAAGAATTAAATTCACACCATAATTCCTGACTATTTCATAAAAGAAATTGCTCTTCACCAATTAAAACAAAATAATTACTGTGGGCAGTCAAATATTTTCATTTAAATAGTATTTGTTGATCTGCCTGTGGTCCAGGAAGTGAATCCAGCTATATATAACATACAAAAATCATGCCTGCTTCCTTCTGCCAAAGTTTACAAAAACTCTCTCTGCTTCTTTGTTGCAATAGCTTAGATCTTCAATAGGACCACTAACAACCATGTGAACTCAGAGGTACGCTCTTGATTGAATGATCTTGACTTTCTTAAGGACTCTTAAATGCATAACTTCGTGTTAATTAAGCTCTGGACAGATGCTTTTATTCAGCAAAGGGTTTCAGGATGCCGGCGTGTGCAGCTTCTGGGGTGATTAGATGATTATCTTTCAGGAGAGCATTGCTGGACCATTCTGCTTTATAGCTCATCACCATTATCTCTCATTAAGAGTCTAGCCTGCACAGAGAACAAGGAAGGTTTTCTCATCCTCATTATTTTCCAAACCAGTAGTTCCCTGGCAAGAATATTTGTAAATCCAAGATGTTCATTACAATAGCTAGATGAAAATGTGACCTAAAACTATTGCCATATAAAAAAAAAAAAAAAAAACCAAACAGATTCAGACATAACGGTCATGTTTTTTGTAAAATGGAAAAAACATTAACTATTGTGTATTTATAGCTTAGAAAAAATCTTTAGGTCACAGGTATGAGGGCAATCGTTTGGCAAGCCTCACAGAGAAAGTAATACCAATCTATTGAAAACTCTGTACATCTTATCTCTGAAGAGATCAATTACAGGCTAAAAATCTCCTTGGGCTGTATTCTTTTTTTTTTTTTTTTGTAATTTGAGTGTGCTGCTTTCAGACTATCAGAAGGCTAAATAAGCCATACCTAAATTTTCATGTTGCTATTCTGGTTAATATTTATATTGACAAGTATAAGGAACAGGCATGAAATGCTTCACTCTACGTCATCCAGCACCCTGCCAGTGAATGCCTGTAAAAGGAGAGCCGGACATTATGCAAACAGACTCAAAATGAGTAATTCACACCTCCTCTCTGAAGCACTTACAGTAAATACAGTAAATCAGGAGGCTGTCTGGGTCTACATGTCACAACACAAATGTCCAGACCGAGACTTAAGAGGCTAATCTGCACCCTCTAGTGACCCAAACTAGCTGAAACTTTGGCGGCAACAAATTACTAAATGCCTTGGAACGTTTCTCCCCTCGTCAAGACCTTTAGCGGTCTATTACTGGTGTAGGGCAAATAATCAAAAACTCTCAATAAAACTGAGAAAAGTGGACTGCACCAGGATATATAGAAGCCTCCGTGGACCTTAGGTGTTAACTTCTCCCAGCCGCCAGCCCAGCCGTGAGCAGCTGTGCAAGGTGAAAACAGGCCCGTAATGTCCATGCTGTTGGCTCTGTTCTCCCAGCCCCCCATCCCCAAAATCGGCAGTCCCGGATCATGCACCGGGGGGTCTGCGAGCTCCAGGCGATGCCTGCCCAGGAGGGTGGTGCCGCTCCCAGCTCCCTGCAGCCATGCAGCGGGATTGTTGTACGGATTAGCCTGGGGCAGCCTTGAGTGCATGTTCCAAAAATAAAGGCAGTTATAGTAATCTGCTGTGGCAAGCATGCGTGGCTGTGATACGCATTTACTGCAAGCCTAGTGGTTTAATAGGATTAAATTCTGATCAGCAGAGAGAAGATTGATCATAGTAATGAGAAGATGGGTAGAGTACATCTGGCTCAGTGGCAAACTGGCTTGAGGGAGAAAGTGATACAGTTCAGTGTACATTATGAAGGAATCATATTGGACCTCAGGCTTATTAGCTATATTAAGTGAGCAATACTGTAGGAAAATTGGATAGGCTTGCATTCTCCTTTTTAGGTAAGCATCTAATGCTTTGCTGTGATACTTTATTTGCTTTTCAGTTCTAAGCATGAAATGAAGTGTTCAAAATAATATGGTCAAAAACAGCAGTTTCACAAACAGAGAAGAATTCCCAGCCCAGTAGCAAATGTAGTACCGTATAATGCAGTGTTGGGTGAAGATTATCACAAAGCGATTTTCATGGCTGGATTCAAAATGTATGCTGTCAGTAGTCCTGTTTTCAGTAGCAGTGAACCTGACAGGGAAATCATCTGAGAAAGAATAGGCTCCCAGTGTTGCCAAACTCCAAGGAAGCTCTCCAAAGGGGACAGCTTGCAGCATACAGATGAAGTAAAGGAAACTACAGGGAGTTAGACTCCAGTAAAGTCTAGTATAGGTGGTCATTATTTAGAGGTAAAGCAAGCAGAGAAGGTTCAAGCAGTCGGCTCCATGGAATTACCAGGGAGAATAATTAAAAATTTGGAGGAATGCTAATGTGCTGAACTAAGAAAAAGAGAAAATGTAAAGATTAGGGGGAAAAAAATGTAGGTCAAGGGAGTAGAAAATGCAGTGAAACCTGACGACTGCAAATGTGCTTTCCTGCCCTCCTGGCATCCTCAAAATTGATAAGGAGAGATTGGCAGAAAGCAGACAGTGCATCCAGCATATCGAAGTGCAACTAGCAGACACTTTTAATGAAAAACAGTAATTGGAAAATGTTCTCTTCAAAACTACTTTTGCCAGAGGTGTTTTGTCAGATTTCTTTCCTGTTCTATTTGGAGTTTCTAGAACTTAATTGCTGGGGAGAGCTGCTGTTGGTTTGGTAGGGTTTTTTTGTCAAGTGGTTTGGTTTTAATGTGGCCATTCTGTCATCCTTGCATTGCTGCATTTCAGTTTTGATTTGCTGCTTTGAAAGTGTAATAGAACTTTAGTTAAACCTGGAAGTTTATCAGATGTTCAATGTGCAGTTTTTAAACTTAGGGAAAATCTTGTCAAGAAATCAATACATGAGTTCAGGAAGTGTGAAAAACCACTTAACAAAAGGAAAACTAGGACGTTTTTCAAAAGTTGAAAACATCTTTTTTATGCCATTGTATTTTATTTTTACCATGTTTAATAATAAGTCTCTACAAAGGATTCAAGAGTCCATCTTTTTTTAGTTCAAGTCCTGAAGCAGAAGCAGTAAATAACAACTTCCTTAATGTTCATTATCTGATTAAAGAAATTGAGGCATGTAGCAGTGCAGAGGTTAAAAGACAGGGAGGATTAAAGGATGAGTGTAGTTAATTAAGGAAACAGCCCTGCAAGCAATTACATACATGGTTAACTTTAAGCACTTCAGCATTAATAGGACTACTCACATGCTTAAGTTAAGCACATGTGCTTGTGAACTGGAGCTTGAAGACCACATCCTGTGAGATGTTGAGGACGTGTTAACCACTGAAGGCAACAGGATTGCCCTATTCCAGCAGGAGCTATGGATGTTGTGCACTTCCCAGTGCCAGGCTTCGGGACAGGCTAGCACAGGCTAATGGGGAAGAGGTTGCTCTCAGAGCAACCTCGGTAAAGGGTTCCTAGGTAAATACTGGAGAGCATTTCTTTTCAGAAACATTTTGAATCAAGCCTTCATTAATAAGCATTTATTTTTAATAAGCTTCCTAAGACTGATACTGGAATTAAGAAGATTTTCTACTCTATCAATCAGCAAGATAGGGTAAAAAAAACAAGAAAAAGGGATCCATTTCACTGGGGTAGGTTGGTACAAACTGTGGTGCCTGCAAGAAGTGGGTTGTGACAAGGTGAAATTTTATTTCTCAAGCTCCATTTTAAGCAGCAGCATAAAAGTGAGCTACCTCGTTCACACACTGGGGCTCTTGTCACGGTCACAGTACAGCCCTGCACAACAAAAACCTCGTGCCCAAAGGACATATAGCAAGTGAGTCTACATTTGATCCAGATATCAGTGGTTCCCTAGAATAAAGTCAGCACCCCTTGTCTCTCCAGTAGTGATGATCTTTTTTTTATTCAGAAAAGGCACAGAAGCATTGATATAGTAGGATTTCTTCAATTCTCCAGTTTAAATTTTAGAAGCACAAGTATCTGTAACTTAAGCAAAGGAATCAAATGTAATTTGGCCACATCTTCTGGTGGTCTTAACTGCCCATGCTAGCTGGGAAAATATTTCTTCCATTGTATTTAGTTTGCTCTTTCCAAGAAGAAGAAATGGCTGTGGATATCTTTTCTTGCATGCATTTGATTTTTTTTTCCTTCTCCTGGTGTGCCAAAAGGAAAGGGCTTGTTTGGCATCACACTCTGTGTCATTTATGGTCTTTCTGTATCATTTCCAGATAAATAAATAGTTGTTGACACTGATTTGGAAATTAGGATTAAACTGTCAGCATCATAACTGCCAACGAGTTGAGCAGAGAGTAAAGCGACGAAAAGTGAGAAGACAGACTTATCCTAGGCAGAGTATATCTCAGTGTCCTATAGTTTCCTCAGTTGGAATCCATTAAAATGTCTGATTTGTGTTTATTTATTTGTTTTCCAATTCAAAGGAGATGGCTTTTTTTTAAACTAGGCACTGTAAAAACTTTAGAACTGGTGTTTTCTCAGCTGCTGTCTTCACCCGTGAGACTCCATTAGTAGTGCCAATTGTGCAAATTCAAAGGCAGGGAGAGGAAGGCATGGAGGGGAGGAGGAAATGATTGATTGGGCTATCAGAAAAAATGTCCTTCGACATGAAACTCTTCATTATTGTTGATTTCACTGTCTGAGGCTGTCTCTGAAGAGAGACTTAGAGGGTTGGGACTTAAAGGGATCTCTTCTCCTGGTTGTTGTTCCACTTTGGGCTGCAAAATCTGGAGCAAACAAACTGGGAGATTTTAGATGCCAGCAGCAATATATGGCTGCTTGGCATTAAATTCCTACCCACTACAAAGATCTGTCATTTCACAGAAACACCATTCACCTCACTTTTAGCAAGTTTTCCATACCCTGCACAAGTAAATAGCCTCGCCCTAAGAACTTCTCCCAGAAGAAGGTGAGATTGTCCTACCTTCCTCCTCAGCTCTCACGTTAGCCAGATAATGCTGGCAATTATTTCTTTTCTGCCATTTTTGAGAGAGTGTCCATTAGCGAGTCAGATTCTCCCCATTGTGTTCTGTTGCCCCACTTACACGGTCCCACGTACATTTTGAAAATAAATAGGTTTTCTTAAAAAGCAAAAATCACGTTTAACATTTTCAGCAGTACCTTTTATGCACTGGTCTTACATTGATAGTGTGGATGCCCCTGTTGATATGAGAAGGGCCAGGTGACATCCTTCTTTTCTGCAGCCATCTTGTCACGGTTCTTCTTCTTCTGCTAACATCACATCAATGTACTGCTTTTCGGCAATTTTTAGTTAAATTTGAAAGACTGCTGCCACATCTCTAGCACCGCTGAGAACAGGAGAGGATCATTTCCATAGGCTATGCAAAGGGCTGGCAGCTTACCTGTCACTGTTACCAGTACCTGCACATCTTTCCCTCAGCACTCCCCTCACACTTGTCTCCGAAGCCTGCGTGCAAGGCTTGGCAGGGATATCTCCCAGCTGCTTTCTGTGCACCTGAGAGGCCACTGCTGGTTCCTTCAGCTCCGTGGTTCCCTTCATTTTCCCCCCTCAGAGCGGGTGCCCCCCAAAAGCCGTGATGCCGCCGCAGCAGCCTGCCAGCAGCCACGGCTGCGGAACGAGAGGAGAACCTGGCCTTTGCTCTGCCCTGCAGTTACCCTCTAGAATTTCCAATGACAGGATCTTCTGAAGGCCCTAATTCTTCTTAAACCTTGTGTAATTCAACATCAAAGATGATATCCAGCTGTGCTCACTATTGCTTTTTCCCCTCTTCAGATCCAAATCTGTCGCTAACTGCATTTTCAACTTTTTCAGGTTCCTGTGTCTTTTGAAGTGTCACTATGCCTGTGTTCCCCACAGCCTATTCCCCAACCTGCTTTGCACTGTTATCAAGGACTGAGTGATCCTTTGTCCCAAATCCTCAAAGGAATATTTCAGTTCTTTCTGTATCCATTTCTGAAACAGCTCTGTCCCTTGGCCTGTGCACTTCTTAATTTACTCTTAACATTCAATGAAATTTTCTATGGGCACTTAAAATTCACTCTTAACTTTCCTCATTTCAATCAACATTCACACAGGGACACTTACATGTGTCTTGAATTGTCATTTTATTAAAACCCTTTGCTCCTTTACCATTTCAATTACCATTTTGTATAATATCATTTGCATTTGCATGGTACCTTCACCCATAAAAGACAAAAGTTTTTATTCTCCCTTAACAGATGAGTAAAATGGAATCAGAGACATTAGAAACATGTCTTTGCAGCTCAGTACAACTAAATGGTCTCCAATTCGAGAGCTTAATTACATTAAAGGAAAATACTGTAAGCACAATGGATTGACATGTAAATCAAAGTGATATAAATTACAGATCTGAATCATGGAATCTTGATTTGAATAACTGCTTTTAATCTTGGTTTGCATTTGCACTTTTCCTTGTTATTCTAAAAATGTTTGCTCCTAATGGTGTGCATAATCATTCAAAGGTGCAACTGCACATAACCTTTACTCCAGGTGGAGATTTCTTACTACATACTGTTCATATATGTTTATTTAAGCAGAAAATTTAACATATATTTTTTCAAATTCTATTGTAGAAACCTTAACTTACGTTAGTTCACTATGTCTTCAGTTTTAGTAGACAAGCTGTTTTTTAATTTGTAGCATGCTGAATGTACAATTACAGCACAAAAAACGTGTGAATTGAGATTTGGAAAATATATTGTTAGTAATCCCTTTTTTTCCTTAAGTATAAATAGCACCATTTATTAAAATATATATTAGCATTACATTTGTATTAACTACGCTTAGTGAATGGAAGCTTGTTTATTGTCACTCTAAGCAACATATTAGGACTTCAAATCTGCAGTACAAGTGTAATGAGATTTTCAAAACTGCACTGACAATCAGATTCCTGCTTCCCAAGGAATCGATGGATACAAGGTGACCTGTAGATAGTCTTGAAAATTCCCAGAGGCATCTGTTTGCAAATGTTCTCAAAAACCTGTGCTGGGGACCTTCAGTTTTCTGAAATTAGTTGAGTTCATCCTCACTTCCTGTGTCTATTCATGGATTTTGAAATAAAAAAATAGGCTGTTCTTTTCAACTTGAAATTGATCCCATTACTGAGTGTGACTTATTTGGAAAAGAAGCACATATTCTCTCTGCCCCTGCAGAACTGCAGTACAAAGTCATTTGGCCAAAAGCTTTTCTGCAGTCCTGAAAATACTTACACCTACAAAGGTAAACAGAACCTATCATCTGTGCTGTTACAAAGATAAATATAGAAGGTATAAGTAGCACATTATATATGTTGTTAATAAAGTGGTTGATATATAGTAAAAATAAAATAATGTTTTGGTGATACTGCATATAATTTGAAAAGCAACATTCTTAACTCATTTTTGAGTAGAGTACAGGATTATACAGGATTTTGTTTAGCAGTAAATTACATGAAGTCCAAGTCTTAACACTTGCCTGGTGGACACATAATTTCACATTAAATTTTAAATAGTTTTTAATTTTTTTTTTTTTAATATATATTTTGTGTGACTTCAGCAAAGAAATATTTTTGTCATCTGCTCTTCCCGTGAGCTAGCAGTGGACTTCAGGAAACTTTTCAGATGTTCTCAGAACCCTGGTTTCTCTTCATGGTCATCAAAACCCTGTTGAAGTCCCTGAGTGCTGCAGTTTTGCCTCAGCCCTTTCCTGTACAGGGTGTTCTGCTATTGTTTATCCTCTAAGTGGCTTTTATTAGAAAACGATGAACAAGTTTTTCAGAGTACAAGATCTTACCCCAACTAACACAAGGAGAAAAAACAATCAGAAAAAAAGAAAAGAAAGAGAGTCATTTTCTGTGCAATCTGCATGCACAAAGTGTGTACTGAGAGATGTACTTTCTTTTCTTTTTCTTTCTTTTTGCTTTTCTTTTCCTTGCAGCTTGCTGCGAATTTGAGCATTCTTTTGTTTTGTTTCAGGTTAATCCCACACAATTTTCATTTTGACAGATCTTTAGGCAAATCACAGTATGTGTTATTTATACAATTCTGTCTGTTGAAGCAGTGATATTCACTGCTCACCACTTTAAGGACAATTTGAGGCCCTAATCCTGTAAAGACCTACCTATTTTTATGGGCAGAACTGCTTACTGAGCATAAAGTTAATCACATTAAGCTTGTAAAGCACTAGAGATCCTAGAATGGAAAACATTAGAGATGTGCAAAGTAGTATTTTGACTTTCAAACACTTCTCCCTTTCTCTGCCTTCTCCTGCAGAAGGATGGGGGACTCATTCAAATGGATTAAAAAAAATTAGTTAGAATCTCATTTTTGCATATTTTCATTCATTTCTTGCAAAGAATATATTCTTTATACTAGTTGTATGTCAGTTTAAAATGATGTCTGTCTGCTCAATTCAACTTCAAATATTTTATTTCAATCATTAAAAACACCCTAAAAGCAGAGTAAGAGCTGTGAAGACATGTAGAAAATTATTGCTCACCTCAGTTCAGAAGGTGCTCTCAGTAAATCTTTTTACAGCTGGGATAATGCCCTATTTGCTCTCCTTTCTCTCCTCCCTGTTCTCTTCAGAATTCAGATACCAGAGCTGCTGGCTGACCAAAAAGACGTTGTACTCTTTGTTGAACCTTCTTTGCCCCCTCTCCCACGCAGGGTGCCTGGGAGCCTGCCTCTGTGTGGACTTCGCTCGGTGTCACAGGTGTCACTTTTCACTCTCCTTTTTTTTGTATGTGAGGGAAAACAACCCTACATCAGTCTGAGAAAGCTTTACTGATGCCATGATGATTTTTTGCCTTTTCTTTTATACCCCTCTATATACTTTTTCTATTCTTAGTGCTTCTAGCCCACACTCTTAGACCTCGTATTTTGTGAAGCCAAGAGCCCGAACCCCTTGGCAGCCTGGCAGTGAGGGGTCAGAGAGCCCCAGACCCCAAGGGCCTCTCCAGAACACATCCTGTACCCTGAGCTGGGCCCAGCCAGGGGAAGGTTCCTGGGGCGGGGGTTCCCTGGAGCCTCTCCCTGGGGAATCTTTGCTGGATGTGCTCATTTGTGAGGCCTGGAATGTGATCCCGAGTGCCCGTGGGTGTGCATTCCGTGTGCTCTGAGGGCATTCACCCGGGTGTGTGCACCTGAGGGGCCTGCAATAAATACCCAGGGAAAAACCCTTTTTCTCCCCTAACTGTGTTTGGCTCTAATTTTAAGACCAGGGAAAGGCATCATTACATTCAAACAAGTGACACACAATGAGGAATCATCTCAGGTTTTTGCCTCAACCAGAGTTTGAAATGGACTTTTCTCAAAATATATTCTAAAAGATTACAGGAGATGTTGATTTTGGCATCCCCTGGGCCATACTTCTCCTAATTTCTTTCTTTTGCTCTAATTTTCATCCTCTTTGCTGTAATTTGGTTGCACTTTCTCAGCACTCAAACAAGAACAGCCTCTAAGACCTACACACACGGTACCTGATAGATACAGGTCGGAAACAAAAGGTATTGTTCCCATGCTGGGCAAGACAGAAACAGACGTTAAGAGATAAAGCTTTTGCTAGGGCTGGGAGGTCTGAGCACCACTGAAAGACACGCAGGTGTAAGTCCACACATTCTCGCTGTGGGAACGGCTGGACTTTGGCACGGGTGGCGCCAGGCAGCGCCAGAGCGTCCCTCGAGCACAGCTGGCATTGCAGGGAGGCCGTGACAAACCTCAGGACAAAACGCAGATTTTATCCTTGGGGTAGGAGTTCGGGTTCCAACACACACGGAGCTGCTGATCGCTGTTTGTCACTCGGGGCTCCAAGGTTTGGGGGGCTCTGGCAGTGCAGGACCCCCGTGCCCGAGGCTCTCAGGGCTGGCCTTGATTGCCTCTACAGACCCCAGACACACTGGCACAGGGAATCCTTTGGCTGGTGGGGCTGTGCCACATCCTGATCCACAGAAGCAGAGGCAGCCTTTTTCTGCTGACATAGCTGAGCACACAGAAGAGGTCTGCCAGTGTAGGTAGGAGAACTAGAAGTGTGGATTGATTGTCATATCTAAAAAATAATTATCTATCATGATTGTTTTGGAAATCTTGAAAATATGAGACCAAAAGGCCCTAGAACTATAAAAAAAATTTTTAATCAAGTATTATAATTACAAAATCTCATTATTTGCACTAATGGGGAAGCACAGGTCATGATTTATTGTTTTCTTGCAACGAGAAACATTGCTCTTTGATTCATGAGAGCCCTTCCCTTGTGCCCTGAAACCATTTCAGCCAGTGGAGTCATATGTTGACACAAGTCTCCATTACTTGGGCAGAGTCAGGGTGTAAACAGCACATAACATTTGCTTAAAGGTTCAAACATCTCTTTTTTTAATCTTCCTGGTACTTTTCAGGAAATAACCGAGTATTGGTACCTCATTTTTTAAGTATCCTAAGTATTGGGTTATCGAGCAATAGGGATTTTTTTTTTTCATTAAAAATTAAATTTTCATAAAAATTGATATAGAAAATAGTTAGCATGTCAGTGGTTGTAAAACACAGAAGAAAAATCTCCATGTAAATCCTCATAGCATGTCATTAGTGACAATCCTAATAAAAGTTCTCAAACCAGAAGATTAATAGATTTTTAACATGTAACTACAGATGCAAAGAAGAAATCTAGACATTCAGGTCAGGCTTCCATATGAGTAAATATATTCTTTAATTTATTAATGAAGTTCAGAATCTTGTTAAATTGTTTATTAAACAGAGCTTCAGTATCTTTTATGTCTGTAGCTGAATGTATTTTAAAGAGTTAGAAAGTCAATACATGAAAGATTAAAACCGTGTGATTCACTAGTCTCTCACAGCAGGGTGGCCAAGTCTGCTCCCATTAAAGCTGTCATTGCCATGGTACCTAAAATACCAACATTCACAGACTGAGAAATGTACACATGAAGGTTTTTAGCATTATCGACCAATGAATATAAAAGTAACAATTAATAATCTTGCACATCAATGTTCTGCTGCAAACGCCCATCTTCTAATTTTGTGCACATTCCAAACTTACTGTTCTAGGATTTGGAGGAATTTTTATCAGTCAGGCTTGCCACCGATGCAAATGCAAGGCATCTTCAAATAAGTTGTCACTGTAACAGTGTTGTGTGCCCACTTCCCTTGAATTCCAAAATTTTTCCACACAGCTTGAACAACACACTTTGTTGCTGATAAGGCACTCAGAGGGAACTTTAGGTTAGAATATATGAAACATTTTAATCTCAGCATTGTTTTCTTAGAATAGCAACCTTTCTGGTTGAAATTTTGCTAGGTTGATTTTCCCTTTTCCTTTTGCATATTGTGTTTTTTCGATAAGCATTTCAACCATTTTAAATCAGAAAGATTGAAATGTCATTTTTTAAGAATAGATGATACAAAACATAAACAATTACAGCATTGAAGTATAATTATACATAATTGGCACTCCAGCAGCTCAAGTTTTCCAATGTAGTTTCATAACTTTGTCTTACATCTTTTATAAAGAAACAGTGCAGATGGAAGACACTTTATAAGGAAGGCATTGACATGACAGTGATTCTTTTTTGTTACTTTATTTTATGTAAAGGTGTCTGTGAGGGAGGTTTCAGGCTTCAGGAGCTTTTATCAGTTTGTTCTAGTTTCTAAATATGTGTGAGTGTGCATGCTTCTACATGATGTATCTCTGTAACACATGGTGTATTTTAATACCTAGGTAGCTATTCAAATTACTACACCTTACGGGAGTGGCGCATAGTAAATTTTGGCATTTGACCACATTAGAGTCAGCTTCAAGCAAGTAAGAAAAAAAATGCTGTTAGCAAGTGTGTTGTAGCACAAGTGACCAAAACAATTAATACTAAAGTTAAATTATGTGCTATGGCCATAGACATACCAGGGGAAATATCCATTGCCAAACTTTTGTATAGAAGAACCACTGTTTTTCCAGTTTTTCACAGGCTGCTGTGCCTCCATATCACCGGTCTTTATAAGCACACAAGAGCAGTAAATTAATGAACACGTAATGTGTTGAAGCAATTGACACATAAATTTATAAACATGCTGAAGTTTGTGTTTTTGTACTTAGAGCGTCATCTAGTGGGAAATCGGGATTATGGAACATCCCTTCCATGTTTCTTCAGCTCCAAGTGGACTGTTTTGTAAAAAAGAAAATAATACAGCAGAGATAGCTATGAAGTGACAAACAAAGCTTTCTTCACGATTAAACTTCATATATAAACTTTATATTTTTATAAAAAAATTAAAGGTAAACTAGATTATTGGAGTAAAATTAAGTTTTTGTAGACATTTGAAAAATTATTATCCACAAACAAAATATATTAGATAGATAGATAGATAGATAGATAGATAGATAGATAGATAGATAGACACATCCACAAAATAAATATATTAGATACAGGCAAACTTGCATATCTCACAACAAACCTTTACACATACAGTTTTAAACTATTTTATTAATGTTATGGTAGCCATATAGTGGAAGAACTGTTGCTCCTCAAATTAAAATCAAAGATTTATTCTTGAGTGATTTTTTACACTATATAGTGAAATAATAACTCAAAAGTTAGGATGAAATAAATCTATTTTTAATACTTAGATATAGAATATATTTTTGCATAAGGAAATCTTCAGAAAAATAATTTGGTAAGCATTTCCTACAAAATCATGCCTGGACACTATGTCTTCTCTGACACAGGGACTCAGGTAGGTCAGCTTCTCCGAAGTTAGCTTTGCCTTAAACCTTAAAACTAAATAGCTTTCTTAAAGAAATAACCTTCACTTTAAACAGTTACAATACAGCAGAGTTTGAGAAGTTCAGCAGCCAGTCCAGATTTCTGCTGTTTTCAGCAATGTGATGCTATTTCAGACGTCTTGAAGTATAGTTCATGATATCATTAATTTATAAGGGATACAATACTGAATTGCTGAGTCTAAATAAAAATCTCTGTGGGGTGCTACTTCATTATTTTTCCCTCCTGAAAAGAAAATTTGAAGTCTGAACCACTGACTAAACTTTAAAAGGATTAAAATACATGCCGTAAAATATTGAATAGCTCAAAGTTTTGGTGGAGGATTTTTTTTTTTGTGTTTTTAAAAACTTCTTAACTGGTTCTTTGAGAGATAGTTATTGAAGTGTTATAAAAAAGGCAATCTTTGAGGAAGTTTTGACCAGCTAGAAATGGATTGGACTTTGTGTGTGTGAGATGCCTGACCTGGAAAAAGCTTTCCAAGCTTAAGTGTTGTTTGCAGATCCAAGTTCTGTGCAAACATCTTCCTTCTCTACCGAGGATCTCAAGACTTTTTACGACTCTGAAGTAGCAGAGCCTGTAGCAATAGACAAGGGGTAATGATTTTAGACTGAAAGAGGTTAGATTTAGACTGGACATAAGGAAGAAATTTTTTTATGGTGAGGGTGACAGAACACTGGAACAGGCTGTCCAGAGAGGTGGCAGATCCCCCATCCCTGGCAACATTCAAGGCCAGGCTGGATGGGGCGCCAAGCAACCTGGTCTGTGTGTCCCTGTCCACGGAGCTTGGAGTACAGGACCTGTAAAATCCCTTCCAAACCAAACCATTCTATGACTTTGTGATTCTGTGATTTGTCACCATTTTCTTAATGGGGATGGGAGAAAGTTCAGCTGAGTTTGAGGCTGTACTGAAAGATCCAGGACTGCCTGTACAGCTTGGGACTAGAAATCAATGGTTCCTCTCTCCGGAGGACCATCTTAAAGGAAAGCTGTCTTACTGTAATGAAGAAGAAGTATGGAAAGACACCAGCAAGGGAAGAGGTAGCAAGACAAACAGAAACACAAAGGAAGAGTCTGATAAATAGAAAATGTCATGAAAATTAAGAGACAGTAGGAGAGAAAAAGGAGACTGTACAATGGGAGACAACAGGGACTGGGAAAAGTTCAAAGAAAATACTAGCTTAACCTCAGTAACCCACTCATACTGTAAGGGCAGAGAATCCAATTTAACATTTCTGAGGTTTCAGAATTCATTGTACGCTGAAAGAATACTTGATAAATTATTTAGACAGTTTCAACTGAGATTGGAAAAATCCCAGCCTGTCAGAAGCTAGGTTAAAAAAGGTTGATGCTGTATAAATAATTTACTTCTTTGGGGAGGAAAAAAACATACAAATGCTATGTCTAGAGCAGAGAAGTGCTAAACCTGCTGAAGCTCACTAGCCATACAGTGAGTTTAAGCCAGCACTACAAACTGAGTGCTCTCATTTAAAAGCAGAGGCTATGCCAAAGCTAAGTTATCAAAAGAAGGTCAACATTAAAGATCCTACAATTCAGTTCTTTCATACATGCACAATTTTAACACCATGAGTGTAGTCCAATTTTAAAAAAATGATAAAATCCTCTTTTTTCAGTGCTTTCTTGTGTCAACTAATTTAAGTAATGCAAACTTATCAAATCAGTATTGGGGTTTCTTAATTCATGAGTTTCATTTCTACAAAACAGACACCCACCAGCTTCACCATAACAATCCACTGTTCTTAGCAGATAGTTCCTGTTCAAGTCAGGATTGCTTAACATTTCAAGGGAACCAGGTCATGGGACTTGTTTGTTTTTACATGAAGTAATTATTACTTATTGTGTTTATTATAGTATCTTTTAAGACAAATCACCATAGTAATAGAGGAAAGGAATTTTTACATATATATTCTATTATGGTTTTTATTTCAGTAAGCAGAGGTGCAGAATTTGGCAACAGCAATGACCTTCTATTGCAACATACAGCACTATGTAATACTCTGAGTAAAGTCATTTGAGTAATATCAGATGCATAGTGAGCACAGAAGCTGTCCCTACTGCCAGCTTAGCTTTGCTGGCTGTCACAAGACAACACTCCTTCCCAAAGACACCATTCCATAAGGACCTTTTGTCCCTTGTTCCTCACTGAGGTCTACAGAAATTGAGGAGACTCAGCAGCCTAGGAGGGATAAGGCCCTAACTTCTGTCCTTACTTCTGAGCACTACAATGCCCTCAGGTAAATAAAAATCAGCCTGTCACTTAATTCTGTCGATGGTCAATGCATTCAGTGTATTGAATGATATCAATAAATGGAAATATTGTTCTGGCTGACATGTATCAAGGCCATCTCAGATTTGTGTCTAGCAAAAGAAAATAAATACTATAGATCTGGAAGGTGATTGATGGATTAAAGCTCTGCAGACAGGAGATAGCTAGAACACAATACCTCAAAACTCCTTAGTGTGTGCCCATTTATAAAACTGGAATTCCACTTGTCTGCCTCCTACGCAGCCCTGCCAGCTCGCCAGGCTCAGCCAGGATTTCGGCACGTCAAAGCTGCTGTGCAGAGTCTGCCTTGGTACTTGTCAGTAGAATTATTATGTCTTCCCTGTGCAAAGGAGACGAATTTAGATTTTCAAAGTATCGCCTGTGAGAGCACACCAGAGCAGCACACCCCATAATTTGGCTGACCTGAGGGGGAGGGTGGGGGAAGCAAAGTCATGATTTTATTAATTCCTGAGAAACTTGAAAGCATATGGCCCCCAGCATGACAACATCTACTGCAGGCATGGCCATGACCCCGCCATGTGCACCCCATAACTGGAAACAGAACACTTTCTGACTCTCTTCAGTGCCCTCAGAATGCTTTTTTAACTAATTCATGTAATTTCCGTCTGTAATACTGAGGTGAAGAAAATTCCTTTGTTTTGACCTATAAGCCCCAGTCACTTTTCAGCTCTGAGAGGCTCTAATATGACATCTTCTTATGTCTGGGGCTTTAGCCAAGGAGAGTGGCAAATCCCTGCCCTCCTCAGCCTTTGCCCAGGGACCCTCTGGATGTTTCATGGGCTTTGGGATGGATCAGAGGCAATCATTGCTATCCTGATTCTTGTCAAGTCTTGTCAGCTCTGAGGTCTGTGTTCAGTAAAGATACATAACTCTCATCTCAATAGGATATACCTGAAACACTGAGTTTAATTTGTTATCTTTTTTCCATATTAAATCTTTTACCTACAAGAGTTTAATGAAGAGGTGATAATAAAAGAGTTGGAAGCTTTCTCTTTTGCTTTTACAACGGATATTTTTACATAGCTAGTGCTCAAAGCAGAGATATATGTTCCAGGTTGTCTAAAAGCGCTGTGGATAAAGAAAATGACCACCCTCAGGTTTAGTAGGAGAGTATTTATATGTAGGTACAACAACAACTTGGAAAGTCATATGGACTTTGCAGTAGGGATTAAAGTAGGGAGCAAGAGAGTTTCCCTTTTAGAACTATCTTTCAAAATAAAGTGCCAAATCTGCTGTCTGTGATGGAATTCTCCCATTTTCAAAGACTAAGCTCAGCTGGTTCAAGCTTACTACAAAATTAAGTTAATATTTTGTATTCCTGAATTTTTTTAAAAAGCAAACTTCAGAAAAGTCAAGCAATTCCTTCCTGTTTATCCCTTTCAAATAAGGCTTTATTCTCTGGTTGTCATAGATCAAGGGGTTTATCTATGTTTTTATGTATTTATTATTTTCCCCAGACTTGTCAATTTGAGCATAAAAAATGGAGAAAGGTAAACAGCACTAAATAATTGTAACAAAAACTAAACAAAAAGAAATGGAGAATTAATTTCCTTGTTAAATTTGATGTCATCCCTTGCTTCCAGAATTAGCTGCCTATTCAGTATTTATTTTCTTCACGTTTATTTGCATGTGCTACCAGAGGGAAAAAATCACTAGTGCTTAAATATGACACAGGATTTAAAAAGTCTATTGCAGTGTTATTTTTTCTTGTATAGACTCCTAGTCACTATATGGGAAAACACAGACATGGCAAAAGAAACAAATCTCTTAATCCCGTCTGCCTTTTATTAAAGCTAATGCAAGGTGGAGAACAGGCTGCCTGGGGAAGGGGTTTCAAGAGAGCAGATCCCTACCCCCAAAACATCCCACTGTACTACTGGGGTTCCTCTGTGAGAACTGAGACTCAGCCACTGATACCAGATATGTGCCACTTTGTGTTAAATTCTCTGTGTAAAAAATTATGCAATGGCACACATCAGGTCGGAAGTGTAATTTTTAAACTGATACAATATATTACTACATGTTCTTAATTGCTGGATTGTTGGTGTCGGAGGTAAGACACAGGAAGGAGATGGAAAGGGACTTTGTGGTGAGTGTGTTTGCAGCCAGAACCGGGCCGAGGAGCGCGGCTCCATCTCACACCAGAGCCATCAGGGATTTCAGGCCTGAGGAAGTCTATTGAGCTCGGCCGAGTTTCTCCAGATTTACACCGAAGTAACCACGATCCGGTTTGTGACCTCTCTGTAAGATGGAACATTATTACAAAGTATTTGTCTTTTTGCATTCATGAAGAGCCAAGGACACACTGCTGTGTCATATGCTAGTAAGATAAAGGAGCAAAAGCAAACGTAGAAGGATGAAGTAGTTTTGAGTGTAAATCATCTGTGATTCTGAGGCAAAGTTGAACGGTATTTAGGTAGAGATGGATCTCACAAACACAGTATATATAGATCTAAACTTTCATTTTTGAGATTTTAAGATGTTTTTTCCAAAAAGTAAAAGAAAAAAAGAAAAAAAAAAAGAGTTATCCAAATACTCACTTTTCTCATTCTCTCATTGAACTTTGTGCTTTCATGTGAATGTTCTTACCTCACTTCATAGTAATGCTTTGCTTTTTCATTCTAAGAAATAATTCTTTGAATATTGTATTATAATCTTGAAAATTAAATATAGCTCTTTGGTAATTATTCGTTCAGCTGTAGTTCTATTTTCTGTTGAAAAAAAAGCCCCTGAATTCCTAGTAATTTGGGAAAAACCCAGAACTCTAGAGTTCCTATATGAAAGAAAAATGTGGTCCTACTTGCTGACACATGTTTATCCTTTCTGTGGCAATAGCTAGGTCCATCCTGTCCAGAATTTTTCCTGTGTTACATTGCCTTCAACCACAATGGCACAGAAGAGATCCCTGAGTCTTCCTGACAATGGTACAGCACATCCACCTGAAACTCCAGAGCTTGGTAGGTTATTACTTGCCTATGTAGAAATAGCAGGAAGAATACCAGAAAACCTAAGTCTATAATTTGGTTTGGAAAGACTCACTGTAGTAGCCCAGTTCAGCACCAATGACAGTAAGATCCAACACCTTCAGCCTTCCACCAGGGAAAAGAAGCAAAGTCCTGTATCAGATTACTCCAGTCCCAGCTGTTGAGAATGCCTGAAACGGGAGATGGGTGGATGAACCACGTGGAATTGCTTGTCTGCTGGCCAACACACAGGCTGCCCTCCCTTCTGCAGGTTGTCAGCTTTTCCCATTTCTGTTCTCTCTCCTGCCATTACTCACTTCTGTGACAACCTCTTCTACAGGTGCTGGCAAATGACAAACATGGCACGGAAATACAATGGGAAACATTTACAAATTCTATATGCAGAGCTGCATCATCACTAAGAAGAAAACAAATTTCTTGGCAGAGTGGGTTTAAAGAAAGGCCCACAAAGTTAAAGGCACTTCTATGAAGTTCTGTCTTTCTGCTGCCTTTCACTCACTTTTTCCCTGTATTTGTTATTTTATCATTTTACTTTCTCATAGAGCAGTAAGGCCAAGACAGTGAGCCCAG
This sequence comes from Daphoenositta chrysoptera, assembly GCA_013397915.1. NCBI lineage: Eukaryota > Metazoa > Chordata > Aves > Passeriformes > Daphoenositta > Daphoenositta chrysoptera. The sequence continues at coordinate 154,754 of VZRO01008085.1, forward strand.
CTGCTCGCTACTAGCTGAGGCTGAGCCTTTGAGGTGACAAGTGGGATCTGACATTACTGTACATTTTACTGAAGACTTTTTAATGTACCAGGGTTTTTTAGCTAGTAAATAAAAAGAGATGATTCATGCTTTTCAAGAATGGACATTTTCCACACTCCCAGTGGTTCTTACTAGCTAACTGAAGTATAATTCAGATGGCACTTGAGAAGAATTGACTTCCTCAAATCCTTAACATCCCTGCAGAGGTGCTTTGGTCCAATTTTAAATAGATATTTCATTCCCTGTTTTTGTTCAGCTTTAAGATGCTACTCATTGTAATGCATCTTCCTTTGCAAATCCCAGAATAAAAAGAAATGTTGCAACTGCACAAGTCAAAGCTGTTTGAAGAGAATGTATTGTAAAATTATCTCTGCGTTCTTTTTATACTATAGAAGTGCTGACAGCCCTTTGATGTGGAAAGGATGAGATACAGTAATCTGAGGGGCTGCTATGAAAGGAACGACATGCTTTAAGCTGGAACTATACAGAGAAACACACAGTAATGACAGCTTCACACAACATCTAATTTGATTCCTTCTTTGCAGCACAGTGAATCCTTAAACCACATCCACCTGCTAATGAGCAGGGAGGCTTCTGAGCAGAGGTCATATTTCTCCCACTTTTGTAAAATTCACTCCACCCCACTTATAAAACCATCCAGTCTCACCTTCTCTTCCACAACATTTTGTCTTTGGTGAGGTTGCTGCCACATAGAAATCAAATCAAGAAAGGGAAAATTTAGTGCCTGTTTTTGCAATTGAAATTACTTCTAATTTTTAAGTAGAAATTACTTCTAAAGATGGGGAAATTAGGTACAAATACTCCTAAAAAAGGAGACCTCTTCCTCTCCACCCTCTGCCCCCAACACAAGTTAACAATGCAAAGCTGCAATCCTGGAGTTTCAAGCAGGAGTAACATTACACATGCTTGCAGATCATTGCTGAAACAGCAGTGATTTGCTGTGTGGGATCACATTTTGGTATTGGCAACTCAGGTTGGGAAAGATTGACTAAAATTGGTGAGAGCAAGAAATTGCAAGAGCAGAATCATTCTCTGTACAGAGAAATGTCATACTCACTCAAACACCTATTCAAGGTTCATATTTGTCCGGGTTAAAGCTAAAAAGAGCAAACTCCCAGATTTAAGGCAAACCTTGAATTTTGAATGCTAGAAAATGAATGCCTCAAGTTATTTTTATATTTATAAATGTTAGATAGTGAAATATTTCCTAAAGCTCAGAAATTTGTCAGATTATTAATCAGAACAAAACAAATCCACTGATGTGCAAATAATGCCCTGAATGCCTAGCAAAAGACCATGCTGATTATCTGTACCAAAACTTCCCTGTGTTTATATTAAGCACAAAACACAAGGGACTCACCCCAAAGTGTCTGCAAGTATCACAAGGCACCTAAAAACTATTTTTTTAATTTTCCCATAGGACGGTTAATTCTCCCACCCCTAAAGTATGTGCTGTGATGCTATCAGACTGGAAAAACTAGGCTCATGGAGTCAAAGCTATGAAATAGCTAAAATAATTATCAAAGAGTAGATCTTTATCTACATTTATTTGAGAGGCCAGTATAGCCTTTAAAATATTTGTACATGGATGCATTTGACGATAAATTACAGCACATTTTTTTTATTAGTAGTAATTAGTTCCTAATTAGTTGTAATTCTAATATAAGGAGGAATAATTAAGTTTCTAAACTCAGTGAGCTAAAGAATGGACACACTCTGTGACCCAAAATGAGTTTATAATTTCCATGTAAAAATATTTAGTGAGTATGTCATGAAGCTGGGGGAAGTGGCAGGATGTAGACATCTCCTGTGGAGAGAACAAAGCCACTTGTTGCAGAGTTAAGGTTCATTCTGGTGCTCTCCCTCAACCGAGAGGATGGTTTTATTCTTTGGAACTTGGGAGTACCTAGGAATGCTGTGATTTATCTCTTCTATGTGGGTGTTGCAGGGAGATCTGATTGTTGGGTGAGAACCATCTGTAATGTGGAATGCCTGTACACCACAGCTTGCTGAATGTCACTGCTACTGTTTGTACCCAGCTGTATATATGTATATAAATGTGTGTATAAATGTGTATGTATATATATGTGTATAAATGTGTGTGTAGAGTTAGAATATGTTAGTTCAGATATTGAGCCAACGACATGGGATAAGGGATGGAATGTTTTGGGGTGACTTTATGATGTTGTATCCTGTATTGCCACTCTATACCCAGACATGAATCCTGTGCCTTTCTGTGCATTTAAAACTGGGTGCAAGAGAAAGAAAAAAAAGCCAGATGAACTTTTCAAAGCAATTCTGTGCTCCAAGGTCACGAGTCCTCTGCGTTCTTCTGCTGCATGGAGAAGAGCGGAGGAAGCACCCTTCCTGCTTTTCAGCCAGCTTTCGGCTCTGTTTCTCTAGATATGAGTTAAAGTTTTTTTCTCTGGGACTTCGGCTTCTTCTTTTCTGGAACTGTGCAACAACATTAAAACATCATCTGGAAGGCCCGGGGGGCCCTACGCCGAAAAACCCAGCTCTGAAGGGGAGGAGAGAGACCACACCCACAAAGGACTCCGGGAACTTCCCAGGATTCTCTCCACAGTGAGAGATTTTATTACTTAGCATTATTATTATTTTTCTGTGTGTTTAATAAATAAATAATTTTTCCTCTCTTCCACTTTCCTCTAAGGAATATTTCTTTCCCAAAGCATGGGGGAGGAGGGGTGGTTGTAACCTGCCTTCTATCAGAGGATATTTTCCTCCAAATTTTTCTCAAAACCGTGACAGTCAGTTTTATAGTAATTCCTCTTTCTCATACCCATATCCATTCAGGCAAATCTGTGCAAGGCAGAAATACCCACATCTGGCTGGCTGCACACTTGGTCTGAACAACATCATCTTGTTACTGCATTCCTGCTCTGGCACAGGCCTTATCACATCACAAGGCTTTTACACTTATTTACCAGTCTGAAAAGCTCTGCATATTGTCCAGGTAGAGTTCAAAGTGCTGACTTCCATCCCTAAATCTCTCAGGGGCCTAGGACCTGGCTGAAAATGGACTGTAGAGATATACCTGAGAAAGCGAGATCACTCTGCTGAAGAGAGATATTAGCAGGCTGTTTGGGCAGACCATGTCTACTATTTAAACTTTCTACTTCCGTGGCAGGTGAAGTTCCGAGCTGTTCCTGTGATAGGCTATTGAAAGTTATTAAAAGCAATTATTTGCTTATGTGTGGTTTTTTAATTTCATTCATGAGTTTCAACTTTTGGCAAACCCACGTAATGGGATTGAGAGAAAGACAAAAAATTACCCAAAATTCTGTTTGTAGTAGATGTTTTTCAGGATCAAAAAAAGTAGTGATGACTCTTGACACTTTAAAAATGTTGGAAAATGTTATCACTTCAGGTTATCATAAAAATCTGCCTCCCTGAGTGTTAGAGGCTATTCATTATTATTTTTGCTATATTTCATGTATTTTAGCAAAATACCTAATAGGCGTGGTATTTGTATTTTTATGACTGCTGTAACTAAAGCTGTTCCTTGTTTATTCTCTTTGTTCTTGTTCACTTCGTGCTATCTTTCTGCTCTGTTTTATCCACACACAAACAAACAGAGTTTCCTGCTGCCTCCTGGACCACTGCCAGCTGTCCTGATGTCAACCAGCAAAGGACAAAAGCAGCCCTGGCCACAAAGACCTTTGCTGAGAAGTGATGCTCTGCAGCCTCCTCCTTTCTTCAAAGTGCCAGCAGAGATACCCTCTGCAGGCAGAGCTCTCCAAACTGGAACCATTAGAGGCATTCAGTTATTTAGTTCACGTTCTATTATTGGGCATAAAATAAGAAAACCAAAATAAACTGCCTTTACACCGTTCTTCAAACCAACACCTCTGGTTGCAATGCTGGGCAGAATTTTTATGTTCAGAGATTAATATACTGATGAATGGTTGACTTAATTTTCTTAAATTGCCCCTTCCTGAAAAAAAACTCTTGGGGGCACTGTTTCATTACAAAAAGAAGGGAAAAAAGCTGAGAAGAATGAGACACTTCTGTTGTCAGAATTTAATTTCCCTCAATGATACATAGTGATACTATTGAGAATGGCATGTAAGTGACAGAACTACTGCTAGTAAATTTGGTACTATGAAAACTGCTCAGTGCCAAAATTAATCTCTACGTTCAGGGTAATTCATAACTGGAGCTGAGAAGCAGTGTAGCAATATATTAGGGAACTTACAAAAGGATTTCCAGAAGTAACAGTTCATTATGGCTATAGGTAGGAGGTGGGAAAAAATCCATATTGTTGCTAAGAACTTACATGATAGAAAACAGCAAAAGCTATTGAATTAGGTAGGGGAAAAAAATTGGAAAACATTTTAGTTCCTAGAGAATCTGTGTCTGAAAGAAGAAATTCTAAAAATAATTTACAAGACACTATTTTTCCTAATAATTCTCATACAAGCAACTTACCTATGGTCCAATGCTTAAAAAAAACTACAACAAAATCCCAAACCCTCTAATCCTTGCTACAGTACACTGGCAGGAACACACACAAAAAGTAAAAAAAATATTCAGGTTTTCAGGAAGCATTCATATCCAAAAAATACAGACTACTTTCAAAGATTAAGATTATATCAAATGAGATTTTTTAATTCACTTCTTTAGAGTAAACCCAGTTTAAAGCTAAGTCATCCAAGGAACAGGTAAGGAACATCTTTTTTAAGTCTAAGTCACTTGATGCTTTTTGACCTGTGGTCTTTTTCAGGACTACTGAGTCTTAAATGTGAGTATTTATTATCAGGTGGGTATTTATGCTTATTTTCAGCTCTGTTGATTGATGAGGCTGTCTGTCCTTGCTTTAACCTACTTTCCCTGCTAAAGCCATTTTGCCTCATAAGCCCCATGGAGATTTGAGAGGCAAAGACAGTTTATTCCTACAGTGGTCCCACTTTGTTCAGAAATATTGCCAAAGGCTCATTTGGAAACCCTTCTCATAGGAAATAGGAACATTTGGTACTCTGCAAAAACCGTAAGGACTCAACTCAAAATAGAAAGGTACAGTTAGCAACCATAAAAGAAGTGTAGTGCTTCCCTTCAAATATAACATCTGAGGATAAGGCCCCTTAAAAACAAACCAAATAGATATTAATATTCATCAGGTATTCAAACATGGGGTGACTAAGCATTAACTATTGGTTAACTGTTTGATAGTTATTATTTATAATATATTATATTCTATTTCTAATGTGGCGTTTACCACACATTCTGTAGCAGAGTTCAAGAAAAATACTATTTTTGTGTGTACTTTTCATGTTGCATTTCATGTCTTAAAATGTAGAAGTCTTTTCACCATGATGAAAAAGGATGGAACAGTCACAATTACATATTTTGAAAAAAACCCTCCATTTTTAAAAATATTTGTACAAAATTGAAGTATGTGTTGCTGTGCTGGAATACCTCCTGTGCAGCAGGACAGAGAGGTGACAGTTGGAGGGTGCCACCTGTATCCAGACAGGGTTTTTTTGAGCACTCTTCACGATGACTTTGTACCTTCATAAGGGAACAGCATCGTTATTTTATGTGATCCCCCCAGTGAAGATAAAATGTCTCTGTCCAGAAGGACTCCTGGCAAGGCAACCATTTTTTGATAGTGTTCAACTGCACTCGTGGTGCCCCCAGAAGTTTTGTGAAGTAAATAATTCACCAGAATTAGGACAACAAAGACATATAACCATTCCAGTAACGGGGTGGCTGAATTTCCTACCCTGAGTAGCTGAGAGGAATTGTGCATGGCCATGGTGGTGAAGGGAGGAAACAGTCCTTGGAGTCAGAATTTACCCTTAAAATAAAAAAAATAAGAAATCTCTCCCTTGAGTACAGTGGGGTTTTCAGATTACCCATGTCATCACACAGTCTTTTTATTTAGATCATACAGCAAATCTGTTCTAGTATTTCTATTAATAGTTTGTTTATTTCTTTATTTATATATTACTTACAGGAGTTCATCAAAACAATGCCAATAATTTGGCATTACTCCATTACTTGTGCCTTGGTGTTTGCAGATCTTCTGATCTGACCACAATGATAACTAAATCATCAAATAACAATAAAGCAATCTTGCTCCTCAAGTTGCAGTATCCCATCCCCTTGGAGAAATACAGCCATATGCCATAGGAAAAACAGTGCCCATTTTTAACACAAGCAACACCAATATACAAATCACATCACACACAGTCAGAGTTAATTAAGTCAGGCACCTACTGTTTGCCCATAGTTTGCAGTAGCTATTAATTTGAAGGTCTGCTGTAGTGCTAGGAAGAGATAATTAATTAATGCAGCATTTTGTGACATGATGAACACATTCCTAAAGGGGCTTGTTATGGTGACTTTTTCCAGATAACACTGCTCTTAGTAAAATTTTAGACAATATACCACAGCAGCTTAAAGGGAAAAAAATGCTAACAGGTCTGTCTTAGACAAAGTGAAAAAGGTCAAGAGCTCTTACCATTGATTGTACAGTGTGCAGAACCACACAACTGTTAAAACTATCGAAGGAGCATCAACACTTTGGCATTTGTTTTTGTTATTTTGAATAAGAAATTTTGGCAATTGCTGTGAATTTGTTCTTTATAATTTACAGTATATACTTTTTTAAACATCACAGAAATTCTGTATTTTGTTTAAAATCATATTGCATTACATATATTGTGTCACTCTTACTCCAAAGGAATTGCTTTTATCTATTTAGTGCATCTATCTTATTGACTGCAGTATCTTCTTTTCTCAATTGAAGTGCTAACTCTTCTACTACAGACCACGAGAAGATTCTTTGACCTAGGGGAAAAAAAATAGATACATTCTTCTAAGTAGGGTAAGGAACAATTCCTATGCTATGCAATAGGATTGAAAAGATTAAAATGAGAGACAGGAGACATTGTGCAGGCTCTGCCAGGATTTAGACCAGCTACATTCACAAATCAGGTAAGATCCTCAGATCACTTTCACCTTGAACACAAATGTTGATCTCACATAATGAAGAGCTGCTCTTTAATAGAACTAAAGTGTATTACTTCCAAGAAATAATAGTGGCATCAGGTTTTGTACAATACCTAACAGTTACTGCAACATTAGTTGGCTTTCACAGAGGAATAATGTATTTTACTACAAATATAGTTAAGTTTATAATTTGTTACTTTTCTTGTTACTCTACTCTCTTGCCTTTATTGTTTCAAATATGTTACTGTTCTGTATATAGTAAAGCTCCCTGTGAAATACTTCAGGGGGTCTTCTCATGGTTGTTATTCTGTTTCAATGCTGAAAAAAATGTTTCAACCAACCCTCTGCATTTTTAAATCCGTTGTAATTAACTCACATAGCTGGATACGCTGCAAGATCCAGGAACTCCGAAGGGTGCTCAATGTCCTGCCAACATCTAGATGTTCTGTCATGACATCAGAACCATAAGCATTATCAAGCAACCAAACAAACTCAGAAGAATTAATGAATACACTGGTTTTGTAACTAAAATAAGGCAACCTATATACAGTCAGGTCCTTTCCATGCATTATGACATACCATCCACCCATTGTATGATTGTGCTTTGATCTCAGCTGAGATTCATTGGGAGCAGCCAACAGCTCTGGTCAGACAGCACCTTTCCCTCTGCATTGTTGAAGAGATAAAAGATGAGCACATCCAAGTATCAGCTCAGCAGTGAGAACCAGCTATGCTAACTTGTCCTTTAGTTCAAGGCATGAGTGGCTGCTTCTGCTCAATGACATCATCAGAAAATGCAGCAGGAAGATGACAGAAGGAACATGACACTGTATTTTTTTTTCTTTTACCTTTTGTGAAAGATAAACTACAGAAAGAATACATTTTTCATTTCTAGCTTGGAAAAGCGAAGCTGTAGCATGGCCTAACCACTTAGCTACATTTTTAGAGGCTTGTAACAATTAATTCATTGGTCCTTGATAAAAAACAAAATTTAGGTACAATTTCCAGTATGGATAGAATATTTCTGTTTCTGATATCTTTACAGCCATGTTCCCTTTCTATTTAAAGAGTAAAATCTGAATAAAATTATATTTTAAGATTTCAGTAAGAGAAGGATTACATCACACAAGCTGTGCATGTTTAGCAAAGAATGTGGAAAAAATTCCCAAACCACTAACCCCTGCATTACATGATACAATCACCGGGTTAGTGCAGGAAGGCAAAGGAAAAGTGCATCCATTAGCCTGTCCCCTGGTTTCTGGGCACAAACACACCTTCTAGCACTCAGCATCATGATCCCATCATGGGGCTCTACTGTGAGGCTCTAGCTCTGCAGAACAGCAGAGATATTTTTTTCTTTAAAGGTCAGGAGACATAGAAGTACTTCATAGAGGGTAAAAAAGAAAAAAAACCAAAACAGTACAAAGGAGCAAAAACAAAAATGAAAGGGACTTAGGTGTTAAAAAGGATTTTACTTGCTAATTAAGCTAGAGTTGTCAAATCATGACACAGCTCAGTTTATGGTATAGCCCTGAAATTTTAGGCAGATATTCTAACTTCAAGGTGCTGGCTGTAGAGTGACAACTTGGTTTGATGAACTCTTGGAACGGTGGAAAAGAACCAGCATTCTTCTGCAGTGTGTAAGGACAAAGTGAAACTAAGGCCATGAGAACACCAGCTCACAGACCAGAGTGACCTGTACCTGCAGCACTACTTCTGGCTTCACTCCATACCACTAAGTAGGAACGGCTTCAAACAAACAAAAACCCATTAACAACATTAGCAAGCAAAAGCTCATTGTAAAAATAATTACTCTTTTTTGCCAATTTGCATTCACTGTGCCTCCCTTTTTCTGAATAATTGCTTAGTCTGTATATTAATTTAAGTTTAGAAGATGCCTGAAGGGACAAGAATAGTTTTCAGTCCCAGAAGCTGGTTGGAGAAGAGCATTGCTACAAAACTGAAAGAAGGGAGATTTTAGCATACAGACTAGAAAGTGCTTTAAACAGTAGCTGGGTGGATTTTTTTACTACTATGAGAAGCAGCTGTAAGACTGTCATTAAAAATAATAGCAAACATATGTGATATGTTCTCACACAGAGGAAATTGTGTGGAAGTTCCACATATGATCATCCCTACCACTGAGCTCAAAGGGATAGCTTCACTTTGACGAGGTTTCTAAACAAACTAGGAGTCTGCTGCTGTTTCCTTGGGAAAAACAAATTTTGTGATGGAACGTGATGAGTGTCACCCAAAAGGAGGTACCAAAAAGAGATATTTCTCAGTATTGTAAACCCATGATACTCCAGCATTTATTAAAATGTAAAGGTGAGGGGACTGCACCGCACAGATATTATATCCCTCTGAAAGAATGGTATTTATGTGATATAAGAGCTTTCTTCTTTCTCTCTCTCCCCCACATGTTGCTTCTTAACACACTGCATCAGAGATGACTCCTGACACACAGAAGGAAGCAGCAGGGATTGCATGTCCATGACCCACTCTGCTACTGAGCAAGTTCAGCTGTGTTGTCTCCAGCCTCCTTTGCTGGCTCAGCTCACTTCTCTAAACATAAACTGAAACCACAGAGGATGGGATTTCGCATCTCAGCTGATGTGTGGAGTAATATCCCACAGCTGGCACATTGCAACAGCTATCTGGAAACCAATTTTGAACCTTGGACAAAATTTTAATTCTACAGCATGCTAAAGGTCACACTGATTAACTTGGATGGGACTTAGCTGTGTAGAAATTCCTTACTCCTAATAAAGCAGGTAGGGAAACCAGTCTCCAATCCATCATTCTGAGATTAATTAATAAAGCAATACTAACTGCAAAGACAGCTACCAGGATAAGGCACTGGAGCAGCTATCACTGCTTTTCCAGGAGTATTAGGCACTTTCAGTGAGTTTCTATATGCAAGCCTTTATTGCTCACTTGTGGAAGACTGGGATTTGATGGGGCTACAGCTGCTTATGCCAGGGGAAACACCAGCCCAGGGAGTGCAGCATGTGAATGATTTTTAAGTCATATAATTTCAAGCACAATGACAAAAACTGCCATGGGAAAACAGCATGACTAAAACTATGTTTCCTGTGGCTTACTAATGGACTATTCATGCACAACATTAAGCTGATGAATGTGAATTTGTTGGACGCATTTCCCCATTCTCCCTTTGTGCAAGTTTCAAAGATTATAATTATGTTTGGTTTAATTACTATTAGTCTCAATTGAATTTTCAGTTCTTTCAGCATTTTCCGTGTGTAAAAATTTATATTTCAAATTTGCCATAACTGAAGGCAAACTTCTCATGTCGGTTCAATTTTGTATGAATTGGGTGTTACTGTATTTCAAGGTCTGATCATCATGCTTACTTAAGGAGAAGCATGCTTTGTTGATAATTGCTGTTCTAAATACACATAAAGCCACTCAATATGAGTGTGTGGTTTTGTCTTTGGATTTTTTTCCAGATTCCACAGTCATGCTCCATTCCAATTGTAATTTGCTTAAGACTGAGATAGAGATAAGAGATCCTCACCATCTCTTACACGTAGAGTAGTGTATGGCTCCTGCGGGGTGATTAGGATTGCTTCAGTTGGATGCTTCACCTGAGTGCCTCCCAGGCAATTAAGGAGTCCCACATGCTGAGCAAGAAGCTGTGGAAGACACACCAAGAGAACGTGCCTGAATCCTTCCTACTCTCTAGAAGTCAGAACCCACAGTTGGGGCTCTACTTCAGACTCTGTACATTTGGGATCTTGAGTGCCGTAGATTCAAAAAGGCTGATCTGGGATATTCAACCTGCACTGCATCCTACCCCCTTAAAGCGTCCATTTGGGAAGTGCGGGCTTTGTCCTTTCACCCTCACAGAAATCAAACTTGCACCTCTGAAAGCATTTTGCCAAGCCACAAGACTAGACCCACTATAAAACTGAAGGCGTTCTCCCTTCAGCCTGATGAGGAATAAAATCTAAGTGTGACCCGCTGCAGAAAAGGGGCTGTAAGACGAGCAGAGCAGAGAAGAAATGAGCAGAAGGGAGCTTCACTCCATAATCCAACAGTGAAAGCATTAACTTAAGAAAGGAGAAAAGGGAAACCTCACTTCACTGCTTCTAGTCAGGATTAAAATGCCCTTTCCTCTGTTCGATGAATCCCATTGCCCCAGCCAGCCCCTCCTCTGCTTTCCACATCCAAGAAGAGAACTGAAGAATGCAATTGAAGTCACCCCACGTTACTCAGCCGCTTTTAAATCACAAACATGTTTCTCAGAGGTTATCAGTTATCTCCTGGTGGGGGCACCTTGAAACAGAACTTTTTATTTCCCATTCGTGTTCTCAGGCTCCCTCTGAGGGAAAGCTCAGCTGTCCATGTTCTCTCTCTCCCAGGGCACTTGGAGGGACAGGCTGAGGGACGGTGCGTGCGCCATCAGCCACAGGACGTCCCTCTCAGGAGATGCTGCTGCCACATTGATGCCATATGCCTTTTTATTTCGTGACACCTGTTTGCACAGCGTGAGGCAGGAAAAAGATTACTTCCCCAGCAGAATGGGAAATCACAGAGCGTTCACAGGCAGACAGTGGGTTCAGGGAATATCTTGTGAAAGCATTTAACAATTTATATTGTCAGAACGTGTACAACTGTCCAAATACATGCTGTTTCCAGTCTCCCGTGTAAGCACCACATTTGCTAATCATTGAGCCAAAGAAATCAAATTCTGTACCTAAAAGTTATAAGCAGGAAAAAAAAATGCACTTTTTCTGATTATTACTACTTAACATATCTCCATGTTGGTTTTGAGCAGGGTGTGTTTTGCTTCGTTGATTATTCTTCTTAGTATTGGAACATAAATGAGAAAGTTGACTTTTATGAACTTGTAAATAAAAATAACTATTCTTTCCTGAGTGCAGAATATTTATATCTGTTACAATACACAGCATTGCAAAGGCATTGCTGGCCTTCAGAAAAGTTTGAGAACAGGTTTGTTCTCATTTTTTTGAATGCTTCAGGTGCTGGGGAGCACGAACTGGTACATTAGTTTAAACCGAAGCAGTTCTGAGTTGAAGTGCAGCACAGCACGATCTCAGTCATGGCCTGATGCTCCTTTTCTCTCACCCTTCTTCACATTTTAAAGCTTGGGGACTAAGTCTTCCACTGCTGCACCAGATTGACCAGACCTGTCCAGTCATGAATGTCCGCTCCTCACTATGCTGAGATATTTTTTTGGACAGTGAGGATTTGAGCCTGTACTAGTTGTTGCAATGAAAGTAGTGCTACAGGTGTTACACGATGTGACAAAACATAAGTACTCTAATGCTCAGTACAGAATAAATAAGTTGATTTAATAACCTCCAAATAGAAAGAAAAAAATTACAGCATTTTCCAACTTTTAGAAAGTTTTGCTGCCATCTTCTTCCCGTCAACAAATACCATGTCCCAGTGGCGGTGGAGGCACAGGACATGCACAGGGACACGGGCGGGCACAGCACAGCCACACAGCTTCACTACAGACGGCCCTGCAGGAGCCATCTGCCGCTCAGCTGAGTTAATGCCTTCCTGACCCTGATCTGCTGTGTCCTAGCAGAGTTTATTTTCATTTTCATTTATCTCACAAGAACGGAAGATGAACCGTAAGTATTTTAAGACTTTACGCCGTTTGTTTGGGTTTTTTTTATCCCCTCCCTATGCGATTAATTACTTTCCAAAATCCAAACACATTTGTGCCTATAATAAGCCAGAGGCTCTCTGTTTTAGTTCATACTTTCGGATGTCAAAAAGACCCCTCTACCACACAGGTGTCCCAACAGCACCGCAGCGCTCAGCACGGTGCAGCGACTGGTGTCTCTCCCGCACACATCTCCAGCTCTGATTCACCCTCAGTGGAAGCCACAGACGTGTGCGCTCAGCTGCCATTCAAGGGGCAGGAGGATTTAATTCACTGCACTTCGCAGCGGTGCTTTGGGCAGATCTCCACCCCTCTGGCTGACCGCTCTCTTGCTGCTACACATACTCCTGACGGGGAGCCCGTGCGCTCGTTCCCAGCGCGGTGTTTTCCCGGGACGCCGGCCCGCGGAGCAGCGCGTCCCGAGGCGCTGCCAGGCCGGGCTGTGCCGATCCGGCCCCCGGCGGCCGCGCTCCGCCCCACAGGGCCGG
>VZRO01008085.1:168162-215802 GCA_013397915.1 Daphoenositta chrysoptera
CCTGGCCGCTCGGCTCGGCTCTGGGCCGGCTGTGCCGGTGAGCTGCCGGGTGCTGCTGTGCAGCGCTGTGCGGCCGCAGGAACTCGGAACAGACCCGGGGCCGCCGTGCGCTTTGCTTCAGGGACCTGTGTATGCTTAACCTTAGCGAACAAAGTAAAGGTGCGTGCTCCGGCACCGTGTGCAGTCGAAAGGTATTGATTGTGTTCTGTGTGTTACAGATGAAATGGTTTTCATACGCTGAACTCCAGCTTGGATTGCCTCGTTGCTGCTGCACGTTGAGAACTTTGTGAAAAGCAGGAAGTCAAGATGAAGAGCAGGGTGACACAAGTAAATGTAAGTGTTTTTAAACGTAAATTGTAGGATTTGATCGCTCCCGTGTTACTGGTATTTAGGTTTGTAGTTAATATGTTAAATAAAACTTCCTGAATGCAAAGTGTGTAATATCTGTAACTGACAGATATTACAGCAGCAGCTGTTTATAAGCTAAATACTACTTGGAGTCAGTAAATTACAGCTATTTCTAGCTCCTCTTGTCCTAGCAATGAAAGTCTTGAATATTATTAGCGTATAATGCTACAATTGGTCAAAACTGACTGAACGATGGCGGCTCAACAGCAAATGCGAGCATGTAGAGAAATGGAGAAAGATTTTGAAAAATTTAACAACAAGCTTATATTAAAAGATAAAGACAATAAGCAGCGGTTAATTTGACAACTGTATGTCATACTGTGCATGTTAAAGCTGTTCCTTTTAAAAACTATGTGACCCATTTCTGAGTGAATGGGAGGGATTTTTTCGGAATGCAAGAAGAAAAAATTGAGAAATGCTGTGTTTGTAAAGTACCCCACGTTTGGGACACATTAGCAGAGCAGTACTGTTATGATAGACTGCCTCAAATCTGTGGTATTTCTCTGCCTGTTTTTCCAAAGTTGGACCCTGCACAGGCTTCTTCACTCTTTTAGATCCAACTTTTCTGACTTAAGTGGCTTTTAGTAGGGATTCTTGAGGGGTAGTTTAATACCTTCTCCTATTTTCCCAATCTGGTAGTGCTTCCTCTTCTGTCAAAATAAGGCAGTTAGCAAAAGCACACTGTTTAGACACTTTCAGTTAATCACTTCGATGAAAATGGGCAAGGAAGGGAACTAGCTTGTGGCTGAAATCCTGATCACAAAGAGCTGAGGGTGACAAGTTCTTGAGCAAACATAGCTGCTCTTGCAAGGAGGCATGTTAAATGGCAAACACAGAAACAGCCATAATGTTCTTTTATTTCTGTGAACACTTGTCTTCTTGGTTCTGCTTGGGCAGAGATGGATGATAAAGAACCCATGAGAATGGATCATCCTAAAAAGACCCACTGCCTTCTTCCCATCTGCTAGATAGAATTTAAATACAGTAACTGTTTTATGTTATTCAAAGATCTTTGTTACCACTTTCTTGGAAGATTATGATACAGACTGGCATTATATTACTGGTCTGGGGAAAAAAAACGACTTAAATACTTTTCTTATCCTTGAATGAATTCAGTGATCTGCTGTGTGGTGTAATGAGCATTGAAAGGGGAAGAAAACCTTGATGAATATGTGAATTTCTTGTACTATCTCTGCTGTCAAAAATAATGTGGCTCTAAAATTTAACAGCCAGATGGACATAACTTCTATATGGATGCATGCTCCTAGTGGACAGTGCAATGCCCTTGTTTCATATCATTGTCTTGATGCAGGCCAGAGAATGCTGGGTGTAATTTTAGCACAGTGTTTGAAGTGCACCTAGGAAAGGCAATATTCTAGGATATGTTATAGTGGCCTCAAAAATACAGTTATTTATTTGCATGTGTACACCCCACCCCCCCGTTAAGTTTCTGGAGATAGCAGTCTGCCCTGCTCTTTCTGGAGGAGGTGCCATCACATTCTGGTTGCCCAGAGTTCTGGCTGGTTCTTTGGTGGGGTAACAGCTGATGTGCCTGTGTGCTGGTGGAGAGGGGGCTGCTTCAGCAAGGGAGCTGAGTGCTGCTGCTGGGAGTTCCTTCGAGGTGCATGAGGAAGTACTTGTGATGAGTTTCTGCATCAAGTGAGGTGTTCCCTATTTCACAGTTAATCACTGTGACAACAGGAGATTGTGGTTCTGAAAAATCACAAATAGTATTTTAAAGGAAGAGATTACCCTTGCAGTGAAAGTACTGAGGTTACAAATGCTGTTGCTTGACTCTACCAATGTTGTTTAGAACCATCTTAAGGAATATCTTTCTGTGTTTGTCGTAGATGCTGTCAGGTTCTGATTTTTGTATGACTCCATACTTCTGTATGTCATGGTTCAGCCCATGGAATTTGGTGTGAACTATTAAAGTGTGTATCACTTAAACAATCCTGCAAATGTGCCAAGTAGAACAGTGCAGCTTAGATGTTTCTAACACTTGGATGTTTATGTATGCAGCTAGGAATGACTCATGAGGAAATAAATTGTAGTTAGTAAAAAGGGGGAACATAAGAAAAAATTAATAAAAGGGATTTTTAGGAGAGAGGAAAGACACTCCCTAAAAAAGTGGAATTGTGTTCATGGTATTGCATGTGATACCACAAAGTGAAATGGCATCTGAAAGAAGGAAGCAGGAAAGGCAGACCAGTGGTCCATCCACTCTAGTCTTCAGCAGTAATTAACAGCAGATGCCTTGAAAAGTTTAGTATTAGGGTAACTGTAAAAGTGCTTGCCCACATACACTCCCACTCTCTACCTGTTTGCAGCTTCCTGAGCCAGATAAAGCTTTTTGGTAACTCACGCAGATTTTTCTTCAGTGTTTGTTCAGTGCCTTGAACCCGAGTAAGCATTTGGCATCTGCAGCATCCTGTAGCAGGGTGTCCAGCTGCTTAACTGCTTGTTCCTAGAGAACCAGCTCTCCTTGTCACACCTGACTGCCGTTACTTTATTTGATGGCCCTCCTTGTGCAGGAGTGGGAACTGAAGGCATGGTGTGCTTTGATCTGAAGACAGGTGCTCACAGTCATGTTGGGGCTTGATTTTTGTTCTTTCTCTTTCCTTAAAGCATGGTTCCAGTCACGAAAGGAAGGAAAACTACAGTTCTCGACATGAAAGTTTGTCTCCAGAGGACAGGTAGAATGAATGATTCTTACATCCTTCAATTCGGTATCATTACCTCACACAGTGAGTTTGAGAAGTCAAAAAAATCATCAGGTCATGTTTCTTTTTATATATTACCATAACTAAGTGGTAAAAAAGCAAGTGTAGATTTAATAAAATACTTGAATGTCAGTATAACAGTAATTAAGTGGATTTGTTACTAAAACTTAGCGTTCAGTTAAATTGTCATGAGACTTGAAAGTGGAAATTACATGCCAGCTTTTTGCTTGAAGTCACATATTGCTGATACCACAATTACCATTTTTGGGCAAGACTGCTTTGTGCTGTATAGGCAAAAGTAGATAGAAACAAATGAATACATGTGTTCCAAGGAATGCAAACTGCTGAATTTACCTTTGGTGTTTGATGTCATTATTGTTAATTACTTAATTTTAAATTCTAGGAGCTTTCTTTTACAGTGCTTCTTTGATTTTTGATAATTTTTTCCTGGCAACAAATTACTGTTAAGGTAGACCCTTTTATTGGAGTGACACATATTTTGAAACTCATGTTGCAGAATTGAAACATGTCTGCATTGTAACATTATATTGAAAGTAGATATTAATACGATTGCTTTTCTCAGCCCCTTACTAAGAATTTTTGTGTCTTGGGTTGCAAATAGGGATATGGAGCGTGATAGGTCTCGGTCTCCATCTCCCAGGAAGAGGAGATACTCTGATGACAGCAGATATGATGAGGAATATTCAAGACGGGAATACTATGATGACAGAACTTCAGATGGAAGGTATGAAGCCCTTTCTTAATCATTAAAAAATACTTGTTTTAAAGAACAAAATGTGAAAACTTTTCATGTCCACTTGGGTGTTTAGTGGGTGTTGTTTTTCTTTTTAGAAGGATGGAAAGGGGGAGAGACAGACACTATGAGAGATGGGAGGACAGAGAATATGATCGAAGGAAGCAGAGGAGGTACTCATCACCTGACCGTCGGAGTCCAGAGAGGTCAGCAGGCCAGAGCTCGCTCGCTCATGATGAGACCTCCTCAAAGAAGAAGAAAGAAGAAGTGGATCCCATCCTCACTCGCACAGGTGGTGCATATATTCCACCTGCCAAGCTCAGGATGATGCAAGAGCAAATCACTGATAAAAATAGGTGAGTGCAAAGTTACATGTTAGTTTTTTTTGCTGCAAGCAAAGCGGTTACAGTGTTTAGAGAATGCTGGGAAAAATGGGATCCATTAAGGGTTGTGATCGTTGTTTTGAAGGTATATTTTTATCAGAAGAGAGATAAGAGAATCAGATTAAAACTGTACCTGCTTCTGCTGCAAAGTGTAAATGATAAAGTAAAGTAGGATATAGAATGTAGCTAGGAATTTTTTGGAACATCTTAGAAAACAGAACTTACTGGGTTATACCATATCTGCGAAGAGTTACACTTTGGTTTATCATGTTGGTTCAGTGATTTTTCTAGTGGGTGAATGTAGAATTGTGAACAAGTCTTCCCGTTTATGCAGTGAATATTTTTTTATCTGTTTTTCTGATTAAATGAAAACGTGAATGTATGCTATATATATGTGAAAATTTACTCAGTGCAACTTCAGATTTATACATTAATAGTCTGTGATACTTTGTAATAGCTTGGCATATCAGAGGATGAGTTGGGAAGCCTTGAAGAAGTCGATCAATGGTCTTGTCAATAAAGTGAACGTTTCTAATATAGAAAACATCATTCATGAGCTCCTTCAGGAGAATATTGTTCGGGGAAGGTAAGCCTTAGTATTTTAAAATAGTTCTTTTGCTTTTCTGGTAACATGTACACTGTTCATGTGTACACAACTGTGTGTGCTATGTGTAGTGTACAGGTGTTAGTCAGATTTTAGTATTAACCTTAGGCCACATTCAGAATATTCCCTTCTTTGGGAAAGGGTTTGTATGCTTCGTGGAGTAAAAGAGTGCAGCAGGTGGTGTATATGTCCTTTTCTTAAGGTTTTCCCATGCATTTTACTTGAATGACTTGTAATTTACAGTTGTAACTGTCTATTTATTTTGTAGTGCTAGATTTTTTTTTCCTGGGACAAATAATATTTGTTGCCAATATTTAGCAAAACAAGTTTTCCTACAGTTACCTGTCAGTGTTGTTTATTCTTGTAATGTAGAGAAAAGACCATTATGTTTTTGGAGCTTGGTAGATCCAGAAATAATTCCATTACATTTCAAACAGATAGCAACACTTTTTCTATCACAGATTTGAGGAGGAATGCATTACTTTTCATGGACGTTATACCTGATGGAAAGATCAGAATCATGCAACTAGCATAAACATAAGAGAATTGAGTAAATTAAATAAAATGTATAGAGTGTGCAAATAGGTCCTGAATGTGATTTCTGTTAAAAGTAATAATGAAGTTTCAGGCTTTTGTAGGGTTGCTTTTTACTTGCCTGCATTTCATGTCCTCAAAATTTAATTTTAAAACCAGCTATAGCATTTTAGTTTAAAAATGAGCTTATTGAATGTTTTTAGAATACACTTGTCTGTGGAAGTTGTTTTGTGTGGTTTATAAATGTCAAAATAATGTAGATGGGAAATGGCACCATTTCTCTCCTTCTTACAATTCTGTACTTCCAAACTTGTGCAAAGGTACATATAAAGGTAATGACTTGAGCTTTTCCCTGGTTGTCAGGTCCTTTCCTGAGGATTTAAGTAGAGGATAAATAAGAACTGAAACAGACCAGTTTCAGTTTGTAAGCAGGAAGTAACTAATTTCAAAATGGAAATACTCTGTTTCTGTGCACTAGTATGAAATTAGTTCTATTCCATTTGTCAATGCCAAAGTAAGTAGGAATAAAGTCCCTATGTACTTTTAGTACTCTGATTAGTACTCTGTTTAGGATTTCAGTAGACCACAAGGAATATAGATTTGGATATCAGTGTGTATTTTGAAGATTCACATTTGGAGGTTTGTTTTGTTTTTATCCTCACCCACATGTAGTCGAGTAATACAGTGAAAGTCAAATTATCTGTGCTCCTAAGCATTACAAAAAGCAATATTGAGAGGGGGGAAGCAAGTCACAGATTCTTTTCAGACTTTCTTGATAATAAATGTGAAAGAGATAATTTGAATAATAAAAGAACTATTAACTCATGAGTCCTTTGTTTACATTCATAATCAGACTAAGTTCAGATTTAAAAAGGGATAATTGCAGGATACAAGATGTCTTTTTGCATGTTTAGCATTTTAAGTGTAGTTCTAATATGAACAGTATTTAGTGAAATATAATGTAACAGTTGAAGAACTTTTCAAAATTTGTGCAACACATTTTGCAAAATTCCATTTGTGGCATAATAAACAATGGTTTGAAAATGATCATCTGGTTTCTTCCAGCTATTCCAACTGCACAACACTATTTTATGTGGTAAGTACTGAATAAAAACATTACATGCCTTATTACCAGAAAAGTCTTTAAAACTTACATATCTTTACAGGGGATTGCTGTCCAGATCCATTTTGCAAGCTCAGAGTGCCTCTCCGATTTTCACTCATGTTTATGCAGCTCTTGTGGCAATTATCAATTCAAAGTTTCCAAATATTGGTGAATTGATCCTCAAGAGACTGATACTGAATTTTCGCAAAGGATATCGCAGAAATGACAAGGTATGTAAAATGTGCAGAGGCAATGTGCTGAAACGTGGAGTTCTGCTGTGTAACTGTGTCAAGTGTTCAAAGGAGCTTTAAAGGAACACAGCCAAGACATGGGTCGAGACCAGTCTGTAGGACATTTAGTAGTATTAGAGTATCATGATAGTTTGGGGGTTTTTTGTTTTGGTCAGAGGTGTTTAATTTTAATTTTGAAAGTGTACAGTGCTAATTGTGAACAACTACCAGTATCCCAAAACAGTTTCATGACTAATTTGATTGTGAGATACACAAATCTATAGTATGTCTGAGTTACAAATTTTTTCTTTTATTTCTTTTGCAGCAACTCTGTCTAACATCTTCAAAATTTGTTGCACATTTGATGAATCAGAATGTGGTATGTTACTTTGTTTCTACTCAATTCAAACAATATATGGCTACATTTTTACATTACATGTTTCAACAGCAGTACTCTTAAGTGAAGATGATCTGTGTGTTCTGAAGGTTGCTGAAAATCTGAGTGTGATGCCTGCTTTAAGTTGTTAGGATCTCTTTAGAAAAGATACTGGGAATTGCTTATGCAGTTTTCATCGCTTATCATTACACTTATGCTCCAGAGCTTCCCCAGATTTCATATGTATGTTGGGGCTGGTATTCAGGCATGTCTTGATGCAAAGCAGGGATCATTTGAGGCTCTGTCCCACACATCTTAAACAGAGTTTTCTTGCAAGATGTGTGTTAGCAGAACTAGACTCCATTGCATCTGAATCAAATTCATATCCAGCTCTATGCCACTTGTTTATGTGTTAGAAATCACAATGCTCTGATTTAAATAATGGCAAGAAGCAGTGTTTCAGGAATGTATTGGGAATATTCAGCATTTTGGTAAACAGGAAACTAATCTGAGATGTGTTATTTGCTTATATGCCTGGTCCTGGAAGATCTGATTTAATTGTAGATACAATGTACTTAGAGTTAGGTTCTGTAGTGCAAGTTTGGTTTATTTGCTTCTTGGAAATGCATTCTATTATTTTCTTAATGGCAAAATGTTTTTCATTGCTTGCTTGTTCTCTTCAATAGCATAGTCACATTCACTACAAAGTTGGTGTAAATACTAGTGGTAAAACTGGATTTAAATTTTGACTTCTTAATCAGCTTTGCCCCACTACTGCTGCCTTGTGTATGTGATTAAACTTCTGTGCTGTGGCATCCTCAAAGGCTGGACAGGTCTGTCCAGTAAATCACTGTGATGACAGTGTAACATTCTGCATTCTGATTCTTTGCTGATACTCTTTCCACAGGCTCATGAGGTTTTATGTTTGGAAATGCTCACTTTGCTTCTTGAAAGGCCTACTGATGACAGTATTGAAGTAGCAATTGGATTTATTAAAGAGAGTGGGCTCAAGTTAACAGAAGTTTCTCCTAGAGGTATTAATGGTAAGTACAGTTAGCCAAAACCTATCTTGGCGTTTACATTAGTAAATACCTTTAATATTTACATTTCTCTCCTTTCCAAAGCAATCTTTGATCGCCTTCGGCACATTCTGCATGAGTCTAAAATCGATATGCGTGTTCAGTACATGATAGAAGTCATGTTTGCTGTACGGAAGGATGGCTTCAAGGATCATCCAATCATTCCAGAGGGACTAGATCTAGTAGAAGAGGAGGATCAGTTTACTCATATGTTGCCATTGGAAGATGACTACAACCCAGAGGAAGTTCTTAGTAAGTTGGAAATGGAAGCTAATTCCTTAATTGCATTCCCCAAGAAAATAAATTGAAGATTAAATATTAATAGTTTTCTTCAATTTGTGTTTTAAATAAAGATTCTCTTTTATTCTAAAGATGTTTTCAAGATGGATCCAAACTTTATGGAAAATGAGGAGAAATACAAAATGCTGAAGAAAGGTAGGAGTATTTGTATTTATACACAACAGTTACCTATGGCATTTGCTTATTCAGCTGTTGCTGCCAACATTTATTTAACAGTGGGTGATATTTCTGTCCTATATAACTGTCATTCAGTTCATAGACCTTTCCCCTGTGTTGCTGCTACTCAGTGTTGTTTCTCCAACTGTGTTTCCATTCAGTTATGATACACCTTTTTGGTGTATTGGTGTATTTTGGTATTTGGTGTATATGCTTTTTGGCCTCTTCCGTGTTCTGTACCTGAGCCATCTCTTCACTCTTCAGGTGTTGGATCAAGGGGTTTTTTGTACAGTGAAAGTATTGTGGTCTATATTCCTTTAATCTGGGATACTGCTCTTTCAGAAATTCTTGATGAAGGTGACACTGAATCTGAAGGAAATCAAGAAGCTGGAAGTAGTGAGGAAGATGAAGAAGATGATGAAGAGGAGGATGAAGATGGTAAGTGTATGACTGGCACCTTACAAGCAATTGATAGATTGTGGATGCAAAAGGAAAGAAAAGCTTAACTTCTTAGATGTTTTGCAAAGCTGAGAAGTTCAAATGTTAAGGAAACTTTTCCTCTTCAATAATTCTCAGCTCTAAGTGTTTACTAGCAAATACTATAAAAGTAATGGTCTGGAAGGAAGCATTCAGCACACGCAGAAAAGGAGAAGCAACTTTGCCACATTATTCTTGACAGTATCAGTTTCCTTTGAGAAAAGCCTTGCAAACCTAAGACATGAAAAAGAGCAAAATGAAAATGCTTAATTTTTTTCATGCTCTATCATATTTTTGAGTCACTTCCAAAATTAGAATGGATTTTCTTACAACTGTATCTACATCCTCTATATCTCACTTATTTTAGTACAGCCCTCTTTCTTGATCTTTAGTGGAGACAATGCTTACTCATTTTCAAAGACTGTATTCAATTCCCGGGAAAAAAATGTTGATGGATAAGCATAACTGAAATTTTTGTGCAAACTAATGAGTAATTGAAAAGCCAGTCAAATACTGTTCTTGTGGAATACCAGGAATGTATTGTAATGAATTTCCTTACTGGTTTGGTGGAGTATTTCACAGAAGAGCCAGGCTCCCAGGCTGATCAAAAGTATGAGCATTCACATAATTTTTGATTAGTTATGATTTTACCAAACTTCAAAAGACTGACAGAATATTGAAGATGTTACAAATGACAGTGTTCCCAGAATGGTTTGGTTTGGAATGGATTTTTCTATGCTTGCTCTAAGTTTGCAGAATGCTGTAATGTAGATTCTACACATAACAGGAACTAGGAGTTACCTGTTAAAATCAGAGATGCCACATAAAGCATAGTATAGCTGAATTATGCAGAAAATAGATTACTAGTAATGTTGACAAGAAATGTTAAACCTAGATGTGGGAGCCCTGAAAGCAGAGAGTATTTCCCTGCCTGTTTCGAAGGGTTCTACCCCCCTGGACAACACTATTTGACCTTTATCCATGGAGAAAACTGCCAACTCTTTGGGAAGGACTAGAATCTACTCCAGTGAGAACTGAAGATTAGAGTATTATGTAAGGTTATCACAGGGTGAAAAATCTAAAGGTTTTGGGTTTATTAATGTAGTAAATAGATAAAAAGCAAAAACTCCAAGATGGAGGATTGTTGTTGTTTCTAGGCTTTCTTCTTCTAGTATGCCATATTTTGCAGTAGTAAGCTCCTAAAAATTATTGAAGGAAAAATTCTGCAGTTCCTGTATACGTGACTAAAGCATTTGTCTAACATTGGTAGAAAAGTGAAAATATCTTTCGTTTTAAGCTTTAATTGGATGATGTACCTTTAAGAAGAGCGTGTTATATTGATAAGGCGGCGTTCTGCTGCACTTCTCTGTGGTGTGCTGTGTCTGGGTCATGCTAGTGACCTTACTTCTCTGATAAGACTTAATAAACTATCTTAAAGCAGAGAGTGCTGAAAGTTTCTTTAAAATCATTCCCTCGTTAGGGGGAAAACCTGGCTTAAAGACATAGCTAAGTAAGGAGGCAGGAGTCTACACTAGAGGCTGCAATGACTAAGAAACATGAAATGTCTTTGAAAGAATTACCCTTTTAAAACTGTCTCTAAATGTTTACCTTTGTTACAGATGAAGCAAATACTGATTTTTATATTTTCTTCCTTATGTATAAAAATAAACATTAAAAAATACATAAAGCTGCAAAAAGTCCTAAGTACTTGTAGAAAAATAGTGTGCTATAGACTCAGTAAATGGTAAATAGAGCTGTCCTAAAAAATTACTATATGTGTCTTCCTTAATGTTTTGCTCTTTACAAACCCGTATTTTTCTTTTCCAGGTCAGAAAGTTACTGTCCATGACAAAACAGAAATTAACCTGGTCTCCTTCCGTCGTACAATTTATCTTGCTATTCAGTCAAGGTAAATATAAATTATACACCTATGAGAGTAGTTCTTTTGAAATTGGTGAACTGTTATTCTCTTCCTTTTAAAATTCTTTCTTAATGTGCAATTTAAAAAAAAAAAAAGTAGGGAAGTTTTCTTTATGGAGCCTGACCTGACTGTGTAAAACAGACTGTTTCCCAAATTCTCATTCTAAGATGCATCTTGCTTGTTTCAAAATGTCTGGGTAGTGGACTGGGACTACTGTTGTAATGAAAATTTTCTGAGTGAACAGAAGTCAGTGATCTTCAGATTTTACAGCATCTTGAGAATTCATGAAAAAAATTTGAGACTACGCTTAGTACAGTTTATCTCCACTTCTGAGATGGAGTTCTGCAGTGTGGTTCTCCTTAGGCTTGTTGCCATCTGCATTGTTTGGAAAACAAGTATGCAGATACCAACCCTGAAGTACAGTCTGCTTGTGGTCATCTTGTGAATGAACTGCCCTTGCAGTATGTGGCACAAATAACCCAAACCTGCTGGGTGTAGCTCCCATGTCACCAGGGTGAGAGGAGAGATTGATCCCTTGCAGCCCATAATACTCTGCAGGTCTGATCCTGCATGAGGAGTACAATGATGTAGTTGTGGTGTTGATCATTACACATATGAATTGATACTGTACTGAGGGGCATCAAAGGCTCTCACATTGCTCAAAGTTACCATTAAATACTTTCTTGCCGTACTCAAATTTGTTCATCTTATACTTGGGTGGGACGATGTACCCAGTGGTAGCTGAAGGCTTTCAGAACAGGAGTGCAAAGAGGAAACTGTGGTGTATATTGCTTTTGCAGCTTGTGTGAAGTGCTTGCATTTCAGTGTGCTTCAAAATGTGCAAAACAAGCTCCCACTTTTCTGTTTTATTAAGTTTTATAAGATGATGTAATATTAATCATGATTTGAATCATCTTGTTTTCAAATTGCCCACAAATGTAATCATTTTGGATTAATTTCCAGACAGAAATTCATGAAATAGAAAATTTTTATTAAAAAAACCCACTACAGCAATAAAATACCAGCAAATCAGACAGCTGAGATACTTCAAAACAGTTGAGGTTTCAGCACCAATGATCAATCTTAATATAATTCTGGAATGTTTTTAGCATAGCATATATTGCACCAATAATAAATACTTTTTTCTATTCAGCTTAGACTTTGAAGAATGTGCTCACAAACTGCTGAAGATGGACTTCCCTGAAAGTCAGACTGTAAGTCTTGATTCTTACTCTTTTTGTTACTAACATTATTAAGGTATAGTACTATGGTAGTATCTAAAAACTTTGCTCACGCTCCACGACCTAGTTTGTATAACAAGCAAATGAATGAGAGTAATTCCTTACAGCTGTTGTTCCTCAAAATTAATTTCACAACCTTTAGAGCAAATAGACTGACACATTTCATAAGCAATTTGTCTTATGCATGTGCTCCTTTCTGTCAAGCAATGCCAATGTTTGTTCATAGCCTGGTTAAAAACGTCTTTTGTTTGGACTGGTGAAACTTTTATCCTGTGACAAGAATACAGTAGCCTGGCAGTCATTCTCTTGAGTTCTGTCTCTGAAAGAACTCAGGGTTGAAGATAGTATTTGCAGGCAGCTGTACGCTTTATCAGTGGGGCTTGAAATTTAGCACAGTGCTAAGAGTGTGTGGTTTTGATGCTTTCACAGTCTTTAAGTAAGAGTGCATTGAATTTAAGCAGTTTTGAGTTACGATTGCCTAATTTTGTAGATCATAAGACTGAAGCTGTTTTGTCCTCACACTCTGCAAGATCAATGCAATTGCTATGTTTTCAGGTGATGGAAACTGTTCTTCATCCAGGACTTCTGTTCAGTACTGGTAGAATGTAAATACCCATCTTATTTTCCAAGCAGCTTTTCAGTCAGCTGTAAGCTGTCATCATGGGAGTTGCACTTGGGCGAGCTCTTAACTTCTTGTGGCTTTAAATATCAGTTTTATCTGAAACAGTGTGAGTAATCAGTAACTTCAGTATAATGCTAACTAGTAAGGGGAAATCTGGGCTACACTTAGGTGTCCTTTGAGAACTTGTTTACCTATCATTTTTTCAATTCTTACACTATTTTGTTTCTAAGCCATCTACATAGAAGTAAATGAAGAATTGAGACTGTGTGTTTTTTCTATCTAGTTCCCCAATTTTGTGCATGAAATGCAATATTAAGCATGTGTAAGATTATAATTCTCAGTGAACTATCTATAACCTGAAGAATTCTAAAGAGAAAAAAAAGTCCTGTTTCCCAGGAAATCAATTCAGGTATGAAGAATAGAGCAAACAGTCTAGAATATATGAACTAGACCATACAACAGAGTTATAATGCATAAAAATACTTGCTTGTTGCATAACTGCACAGAGAACTACTTAACTCTTGGGATTCAATACCATGGCAGTCTCTGTCAGCTCCTAACTTCTGTGGGCAAAAGCTGCTCAGAAAACATAAGGGAAGGAAAAAAACCCCAACAGTTAGTATCAACCTACAATTCAGTACTAGTTGTGGGAATTACTACAATTCAAGATTCAAAACTGTTGTAAAGCTTCATCCTCTTACCACATGAGGCTTCTTCTTTGTGCTGATTTCTTTTTTTCCTTCAGAATCATAATTACTCTTCACTTCATTTAATCAAAGGTATGAGAGCTTTGACTTGCTCATTGTGTAGAATTAAGCTCCTTTACGGGGACAAAAATCTAAAAAAACATAGACACTTCCTGATCAGTGTGAGAGCAGAAAGAAGAAGCAGATGTAGGTAGTAAAATTATTCAGGGGTTTCTAGGGCTTGAGTCTGTACATGTGGATAAACAAACTGAATGCACTCAGCAGGAAATTTGTTTAAATTAACTGCCAGTTTTTAAGCTAGAAAAATCATCTTTTTTTTGTTCAAGCTACGGTCTTCAGATTGAAGCCGTTATTGAAGTAATTCCCACTGCCTTCATTAGAAAACAAGCCGTTATGGAGTTTGCAGGTGACACCAAGCTGGGCAGGAGTGCTGATCTGCAGGAGAGCAGGGAGGCAGAGGGCTGTGCACTGGGCTGAGGCCGGCGGTGTGAGGTTCATCGAGGCAAAGTGCAGAGTCCTGCCCTCGGGTCACATCGGCCCCGGGCAGTGCCACAGGCTGCGGCAGAAAGGCACCTGGGGGCGCTGGGTGGCAGTGGGTGGGCATGAGCCAGCAGTGCCCAGGTGGCCAGGAAGGCCCATGGCATCCTGGCCTGGATCAGGAATAGTGTGGGCAACAGGACCAGGGCAGTGATTGTCCCCCTGTACTCGAGACTGTGAGGCGAGACCTCAAGTGCTGTGTGTGGCTGAGGGAGCTGGGGTTATTCGGTCTGGAGAAGAGGAGGCTCAAACGGGACCTTATCCCTCTGCAAGTACCCAAAAGGAGGGTACAGCCAGGTGGGGGTTGGTCTCTTCTCCCCGGTAACAAGTGACAGGGCCAGAGGAAATGGCCTCGGGTTGCACCAGGTGAGGTTTAAATTAAATACTAGGAACAATTTCTTCACTGAAAGGGTGGTCAGATATTGAAGCAGGCTGCCAGGGAAGTGGTGGAATCACCATCCCTGGAAGTGTTCAAAATATGTGTGGATATGGTTTAGTGGTGAACACAGTGGCACTGGGTTTAGAATAGGACTTGATCTTAGAGGTATTTTCAACCTTTATCATTCTCTACTATTATTCTTATAGCCATAAAGCACTTCTTTCATTTTTGGTCTCTTACTGAAAGCTTCAACAATCTGTATTGCAGGATGTTTTGTCTTTTATCTATAATTTATTTGCACTTTCTGATTCAAAGCTTTAAACAGACATGAGAAATTCCTGAAATGTTTGCTGAAATGAGCATAAGCTAAGTTTGCACAAAATTACTGTAAAATCAAANGTGTCTTTATCTATAATTTCTTTGCACTTTCTGATTCGAAGCTTTGAACAGACACGAGAAGTTCCTGAAATGTTTGCTGAACTGTTGGGTGAACCTGCAAACTTTGTTTATGCTCATTCTCTATTCCAACTCCTACTATGAATGGCAGTCATCATGAGAGGCAGGAACTAGAGCATTTAGCTGAAGTAATCCTTAAAAATCAGGTGAAACTTAAGATACTAATTTCAAAATTTTCGTGCAAATCAAGTTTGATTTTACAGTAATTTTGTGCTTTTCTTCTGAAAGTCTTTAATAAAATAATACTTAATTCTGTTATTAAGACTTTTTCACAGGCTTTGAGTATTACATTGTCAGTTAAATACAATCAAAAAACTAACAAGAATATCTGAAACCTAAAGACAGATGCGAACAACAGGTTTGAGACTAATATAGTCTTAATGACTATTTTTCTGGTTAACTCTTCCAGAAATCTTCATGTATAGAAACTTTTGGTGTGATTTATCAGGGCTGAGTTCAGAAATACATTAGCAGTTTTTACCAGTGGTTGAATGATCAGATTATCGTGTCACATTAACTGCTGTGCAACACAAGTTGTTTGTCTGCTTAATACCAGTAATGGATCTGTCGCACAGCTCTGACTCACAGAAAGAGGATTAAGGTCCAGATAGATAATCTGTGGACTGGAACAACATAATACTGCTTTTTGGCATTGCAGTTTGGGACCAGCTGCTGCGGGGGGGATGTCAGCACTCTTCTGTTTTTTTGGGGTTTTTTGGTTGGTTTTTCTTTGGTTGGGTTTTTGTTGGTTTTTTTGTTTTTTAGGTTTTTTTTTTTGAGGAAAGACATTTAAAGTGTTGAAGTGCTTTTGTTTCTAAGTAATTTTACTAGGAGTGAGTTTGCTTGTATTCATTTTGTTTAGACCCAACTGAAGCCTGCAGATCAAAAGTGGAATAGCTTTGCTGTCTGTACTACAGTCTGTGAGAAGCTGTTTTAAACATGCCTTTAATTTCTTCTTTGGGCATATGTTCAGTCTTGGCAGAGCTCACTATTTAACTTTTTTTTTTAAGTACTGTTATTATCTCTGTTAAAGCTGTATTAATCCCATGCATTACCAAATAAGAAAATTTAAATAAATTAAAACTGTAGTTAGAGGAGTATGGTATTACCAGTTGTTCTAGCTTCTGAACTGTGGGGAAAGCAAGCAAACAAATGAAAATGCAGCTGAAATGCAGACAACCAAAAAAATGAAACCAACCATACATTGTTCTTGCTCTTTGAAAATGTGCCTAAAATGGATTGGCTTTTAGGCTTTTTTTCTTTCTTGGCTTGTGATAAGAACTAAACTTGTATACGGAAATGTTGCTAAATTAAATTAGAGCCTCTTCTAACACTGTGCATATTCCAGATAAAGGTAATGCGTCACCAGATATTTCTCTTTTTTTTTTTTTTTTAACTTGAAATGAGAAAAAATCTTGCAGGCACAGCCTTCTTGAAAGAATTATACATGCATCTGATACATCTTCATTTTTACGGGGTGGTGTCACTTGCTCAGAGCAGTCCTAGTTGGTGGTGTGGGAGTGTCAGTGTTTCATGTTATTTATGCCTTGAGTCTTGAAGATGGCACAAGTACTTATGTTGACTATTTCCACTTTCAGTGAAAATATAGTTCAGGAAACTGATGTAGAGTGGCATGGTCTAAAGCTGATAATTATGCTCTGGTTAAATTGATAATTTCTTAGATTCACTGGTTCCTTCTCTAATTGGAGGGCATTGCATCTGGTAGGTTTAGCAACTGGTTCACAGCTTTGCTACTGGCTGTAAAAGATCACCCTCAAGTAGCTTTCCTGTCTTTTGAAGCAGGAGTTTCTGTGGGCCTGAGATGCAGAATCATTCTGAATTTCCATGATTTATCAATTAAAAAAAAGCACATACCATGTACATACCATGTTGTGGTAATTGTTGATGTCTACAAAATGAAGGTACAGAGTCCACACAGAATTAGGCTGTTGTGTTGCTGATAGCAGGCATTAGCTAGAATTCTGATGAGATTTTGACCTTCCACAAATGTGTGTATGCTTTTAACGTAAGGAGGTGGAATTGCTCAAATTACCTCAGTGGAATCACTTAAAGTGAAGTTTTGCATGTGCAGCCTTCAGGTGGAAGTAAAGAGATACTGTGAGACTTTGATGTATTATTTCATTTTTGTGTGTGTTTGTGTGTTGCAGGCTTGTAGCAGCATGATTAAAAATGTATCTATCCTTATATCCAGTTAATGATTCCAGTGTAAAATATTAAGTCTGATCTATGCAAGATTTATGGTAACCATATTCAGCTTTAAGCATATGTTGCTCTAAACATAAAAGAGGTTGAGCAAAAAGAAAAGGGACAAAAGTTAAGGAAAACCATTAGCTGAGCACAGGACAGACCTGGAGACATGGTGATAGCTGCCAGAAGCACTGCACATAGTTTGACAAGAGGCTGCCTGCTGCTGAAATGCCTTCCATGGCTTTGCCAGCTTTGGCTCTAAGTGGTAACATGACAAATAAAGACGAGAAAGCAGAGATGCTGGGAAAAGTAGGCTGTGTGATGGTTACACCCATTAAAATATGCAGCAGTAAGGAAAGCTTTAAGGTAGTCAGTGGGAGTAAAATACGCTTCTGTGAAATAAAAGAGAAAAAAAGGAAAAGTGTGGCATCAGTAGAAGCAGTGAAAATACATAAAATGCAAGGCACTCGTTTCACATAATTCCAATTTCACATTGATTTAAATGAACCTAAGGCCTTCACTAGGTTTGCTCCTAGCAAATCAATTCCTTTAGTTCAGTGAAGAAACTTCTAGAAATGAAGTGTTGACATTGAAAGTTTTATATTTTAAGAATAGCTTACAGGGTGGGGATGTCTCATGACGGCTTCAGCTTGTGTATGCAATGGACGGGACTGAGCTGTGGGGCTGGCAGGGGAAGGGAGGTGGAACTGGCATCACTCCCAGCTAGGGAGGGCAGAAGTGACCTCCTCCTGGAGGCCACCTGTGGGACAGCTCTGAAAATGCAGTCTTGGCTGAATGGAAATCTCAAAGAAATTGCAAAACACAAGGGGAGAAGGGGCTGGGGGTGAAGCACCAGCTGTGAAAAGGAACCCATGATCAGAAGGGGGTGACTTACTTTAGCTCTTCTGTCGGCAGTGAGCACAGTGTTTGTGTGAAGCTGAGAGAATATAGATTGGGCGTGTGTGCTTGTGTTTTAAAATGGTAAAACTGGGAGAAAAAAACAAGTCTAATTTTTCTGTCCTTCCTTTAGCATCTTTAAATGTATGATGATACTTGGCATGTTAGGTTGAGTCACGGTTCATCTAAACTGTTATTCTGTTTGAGTAAGAGCAAACAGGGAATGTTTAGTTAGAACTGCAAGAAATGCACTTCATTTAGAGGGAGCTTTCTCCTTATGTTAGCAGTTTTGGGAAGTCCTACTGTTTTCCACGATACAATAATAAATTCAAGATCTTCACAAAAGATGGTTCACCATCTGGGTGAGATGTCAGGTATTTTTGAAGTGTTTTACTTCATGATTGGATAGCTCTCTATACTTTCTTAACTAAGCTGAGTAGTTACTTGTTGAGCATTGTATGAAAGCAGTTAAACAACACAATATAGAAATTGCCTGTAAAATTGAGGAACAAATTCTTTGTGTTCTTCAAAACAAGTGGTGGGCTAAATAACAGGCTCTTCATGGCATAAGCATCATTGGGACTACAGAAATGAGTTAACTAACCTTTGAAGCTGTAAATTAAGCTAGAATTGCCATCTGAGCTTGTTGCATCTCTCAAAAAGTAATTAAATAATTGTAAAGTTTGTTAATTTTAAATCTGGAAGACAGTTACTCTAGACCTAACCTCAAAGTGTTCAGATAATACCAGCAAGAATGTCTTTATGGGCAAACCTATTTTCATGCATGTGGTTATTCAAGATACCCTCCTAGAAATCATTGTAATATTTAATTAAAATGTTAAAATATTTAATTACTGTAAACCACAGGGGATACCAAGGCTATAATTGCATTTAAGATGAGGAAGAAAAGTAATTTGTTTCTCAAGTCTTCCTGACATTATTAACAGTGGCATCAGCACTTTACCCTTTTTATTGTCTAAAAACTGATTAACTGCAGCATTACTGTAAAATGGGATAATATAAAAAGTTAATATGCATTTTAATACATCACACTAACACAGTGTGACAGTGTTAAAAGGAATGCCTATAAACACATCCATAAGTTTATTTGGTACATTATTGCCTTGTTATTTGGAGGGGTGGTTTCTTTTCTTGTTCAGCATGGTTGGCTTTTTATTTGTTTTGAGTTTTTATGATGGGCAAAAACGTTTCTTGTGAATACATGCTTGGAAGAATGACACAAGTGGGAGAATATGAAATCCAGTATATGCTACAGTAAATTGGTGAAAGATACAAAGAGAACAAAATGCTTGAAATCATCCAGTAGATTTGATAGGATTGTTACTATTAGTTTAAAGAGAAATTAAACTAATAATGAAACATACATGACTGACAGCCAGAAACTTATTTGGGAGTGTCATAAATTGGATTACACTGTGGAATTGGTCTTATAAGAAAACAGTAATAAAAAAAGTGAATAGGTCAAAACTGCAGGGCTGTTTTATGCATTGTGTGTTTCATGGCTTTTACTTTATATAAAAATGTTTGCTCACTTGTCTTAATGTTGCAAAATGTGCCCTGAACCAATTCATAGCTGCATTACAATCTGTAACTCAGGGAGAAGGTCAGTAGGAATAGGTTTGATTTTAAACCTGCATGGTCTCACTGGCCAGGAGCTCCGCTCTCAGCCAGTGGAGGGCTCTGGCCTGAGAGCTGAGGTACAAAGTGTTTCCCTCTGGTTCCTGGTTTGCTGTGTGTGAAAGCAAAGGAAGGGGCAGCTACCAGAGGTTGATCTGATAATAATCTTGGGGTTATGATGTTGGAAGACAAGGAAGAAGGGAGTCAGAGAGCCTGTATTCCAAAAAGACTGGACTAACTGTCCTACATAGTTTGCATTATGGAACAGGAGAGCATCATCTGCTCTTCCATCCATGTTCACCAACAGGGGGTTGAGACAGGGAAAGTGGAAGGCAGGCTGTTGATGGGGGATGCACAAATGTTTTGGGAGACTAATCCAGTTAGGCTTCCTCTGTTCGTTCCTACCCAAGAAGGAGAGATGCTCTTCTATAAAGGGTGATTCAGAATATGAGCCTAAAACAGCTGCTTTAGAAAAGTTTTCTCTTGTTCTCTTGCTTATAGGGGAAGTCCAGGTCTATTGGCCTCCCAAATCTGAGTTTAGTCTTTCTGAACATCTCCCCCAGGGTTGAAGCCATTGCAGTGAAACTCAGCCTGCTGCTTGCTTATGGTAAGCAGGGCTTATCAGGCAAATAATGGCTGAACAGGTAAAGGTATTAGTATATATCAAAATGGACAGATATTTCTGATTTTGGAAATTGCTGCTAAGAAATGCACATTGTGTTTCCAAATGGTTTGTCTGTAAGCCATTTTGACCCTTGGAAGTTGTAAAGAATTTTCATTTTCTGTAAATGCAGGGATTGGTACTATTTCGAACAAACCAAAACAAACCCCAGAAAGAAATTAATAAAATAACTGACAAAAACAAAACCATGAAAAAAGCCTCAAAACCTTCACATTGTATCTAATAACTCCTTTTTTCACTGTGGTAAAGTCAGTTTGTAAATGAGTTCTGACTTTTTTTGGTTAGATTTTTAACCAAATGTTAACACATTTGGTGTGTTAACACATACATTTTAGTTTAAGCAAAAGAGAAAATTTGAAGGGCAAAAGTTCATATTCATATCCCAGAGAAATTCAGAAAGCTACTGGTGTTGCCAGTGAAGTTTGATGTAAATGCTCATTTCAAAGCTTGCATCCATGTAAGGCTTCCTTCAGTTACTTGGTATGTACTGATGGTTTTTTTTGCTGCTACAATGAATTTACCTAGAGAAATATTCTTTTCTTCATAACCCAGAAAGAACTCTGCAATATGATACTTGACTGCTGTGCTCAGCAAAGAACTTACGAGAAATTCTTTGGGTTACTGGCAGGGGTGAGTTCTGTTTTCAAATTTTACACTTTGTGATAGAAAATTTCATTGGTTTACTCTATTTTTTGTGTGTCAAAGTTTTAATGGATAAATAAAACTAATAGTCTTTTTATCATTCTGAAAATGCTTATGTTAGTTGATTGTTTTAGTGGATTGAATTAGCACTTTAATTGTAAAAAGCATAGTGAATGCAGAGTAAGAGAACTCACTTTCCCTTTAAATTGTTGCTTATTTTGCCTCTTTTTTTCTCATAATGGTAGAACAATAAATCAGTGCTAAAGAAATGGCACTAAAAAGACGTAATAGTATTATGAGTTACCAGAAAATAGCCTTTTTACTGTGCTGAAATTTAGTCTTGGATACACTTGTCATTTACCACCTTACTCAAAGCTGCTTAGTAGGTTTAATTTAGAGCACAAAACGGAATACTTACTGTCCTGGGCTTGTGGGTGTTCTGTTTGCTTCTCAATAAACAGCTAACTCTCTGTTTTTGTTTAATTACTTGCTAATTTAGCTGCAGTTGTTTCTTACTAAAGGTTTCCCTATCGACAGTATTGACATGTCTGAAGAGTTATGGTGAAATACTTGTCTTCTCAAGGGAGCAAGTTGTGCTGAAAGGGAATGTTTCTTCTCATTTGTATTTTTCATCCATTATTTCAGGAAATCCTTTTGCTGACAGTTACAAAGCACTAACCATATGAGTCTGCATGTTCGGATGAATATAAATGTTGATTTCCATATTCTTTGGAACGTTTATATCCAAAATGTCTTACCTCTGTGTTTCCTGCTGCCTCTCTAAATTGAAATAGTCAGTCAGTGATGTCCTGATGAAATGGGATTGTATCAGGTGAAAATACTGGATGTGTAGAAGTAAAGCAAAATGCTGGATAATTTGCTGTAGTTCAGAATTGATAATTACTCCTTTGCAATGCAAGTAAGTTTCTTGTCCTGACAAACTGCTCAAAGTTATAAAATATATCCATTTGAGTGTTTGCTCTTTCTCCAAGGGTTATTTAAATGGAAGTCTTGCAGTAAATATTGACACCATTAGGTCACTTAGTTGTAGGTTTATTTGCATGTTTAGTATTT
The DNA here is from genome assembly GCA_013397915.1 of Daphoenositta chrysoptera. NCBI lineage: Eukaryota > Metazoa > Chordata > Aves > Passeriformes > Daphoenositta > Daphoenositta chrysoptera. The sequence continues at coordinate 190,296 of VZRO01008085.1, forward strand.
TGTTCAAACTGGTTGTTTAAATTGTGCTGTGTTGTCTCAGCGCTTCTGCATGTTAAAGAAAGAATATATGGAATCCTTTGAAGCCATTTTCAAGGAACAGTATGATACCATTCATCGTTTGGAAACAAACAAACTGAGAAATGTGGCCAAGATGTTTGCTCATCTCCTGTACACCGATTCAATTCCCTGGAGTGTAAGTTAAAACAAAAAGCCATTGTTCTCCATCTCTTGTTCAACAGCTCATCTCCAGTACTCCGCAGTTACGTGTAATACATTATTTCTGGTATTTGTTCTGCAGTTTGTAATGACTTGTGGCAAACTGGATTATTTGAAGTAACTTCTCAGATACTGTTGAAGAATTCTGGTTTTCTCTATCTCCTCTTTCTCCCTCTTATGCATCATCATCCTCTCTCCCCATTTTTCAGTAGATGGGTTAACGTATTATTTTATGGAGTTCAACTGGAGTTCGTTGATTAAAGTGTACTTCTTTTAGAAAAGAGTTTTGAACTTCTAAATTTGGATAAATTGGAAGTTGTATTGAATTATATGACTGTTAAAAATACTGCCATTTTATGATTTAAATACCTAATAAATAAAAGCAATCTCGCATTCTGAGATACAATAATATAACATTAAAAATGAAGAAATAAATATCAAGGTAACTTTTCATATTCTTTTATTCTTGTTTTATAGCCTAGTCTAATTACCATTCTTCAGGCACACATAAGTCAGTCCAAATATTTTACCTCTTTGGTATAAAGTCCCAAATCTCTTAACTTGCCAGAAGTTCACACACCTAATTTTTGTCTTGTGGAGCTTTTCCTAGATAAAAAAAAACCCTTAAAGAATTACTAGCATAAATATGATCAGCAGCTGCTCCCAGGTGGTAGAAAAGAATTTTTGAGAAAGACAGTCTTGACTAGAATTTATGAACCTTGGGGAGAAGAGTAAGTCTTTATTAGTTATTTCAGGAGGACAAAAGTTTTTAAGATAAAGAGAAGAATGTATGTTTAAACTTAAGGGTTTATGTTTTTCTGAATATCTTCAGGTCCTTGAATGTATAATACTGAGTGAAGAAACTACCACATCCTCCAGCAGAATTTTTGTCAAAATATTCTTTCAGGAACTCAGTGAATATATGGGACTTCCTAATTTAAATGCAAGATTAAAAGATGAGTAAGTTGAAATTTTATTTTCAAAACTGTAAATTTGATTGGATTCTTTATCTGAAAACATATAGATTAGAATTCTGTGTTCAAGTAAGACTGCCCTTCTGTAGCTGCAGTGCTTCAAGAATAAGTTCATGTATAGGTTTAGTCATTGCAAAGAGTCACTTTTGAAGCTCAGTGCATTGCAGTCATTTTGGGTTCAAGTACGTGCATGACTCTTTGCAAGATGTGTCTGTTCCCCCTCCACCCCCTAGTGACACTCAGCTACAGTAAGAATTTTGCAAGTCTAAGTTTATTTTTATGTATTGTCAGCTATATAGCTGCATAATAAATATTACTGGGGCTTCTCTTTCTGACAAAACTTAGAAAAAATGCACAACTATTAGTAACAGTTTGTCTAGGAATGGTTACTTATCTGTAAATGTAGAGTAAATAACATTCTTTTAAATCTGTATGGGCTTTAATGCATTGCATTCTGGCAATGTTACTTGCAGTTGCTTGAGCTCTAAGTTGGGATTTCTTCTGTGTATGAGCAAGAATTTGGTAGATGCTTTGAATCATGTAAACTCGAATTTGAAACTGTCCCTAAGGCCCTGTGTGATAGGATTTTGTCATGGATCCCTACATCTTTGAACTTCTTGGTCAGTGCCTGTTATCCTTTGCTATCCCCGGCTGCTGCAATTTCACAGGTCACTTCAGGCCTTCACAAAGTTGGGGTTTCTGTTGTCATTATCTGTCAATATGTATACAGTTTATGTTTTCATAAAAGAGCAAGTTTTTAAATAGCATTTGATTAGATGCATCACAGGTGCAAACAATAAAAGTGTTGAAAAATGCATGAAGAGAAAACTTTTCCTGTGGAGATCAGTTTCTTTTTCAGTTTCTTTATGTCAGTGAGAGCGCTGAGCTGGCATGGTGTTTAATAAAGATGTTTGTTTCCATTAGGACACTGCAGCCTTTCTTTGAGGGATTATTGCCTCGGGATAACCCAAGAAACACTCGCTTTGCCATCAATTTCTTCACTTCTATTGGCCTTGGAGGACTAACGTGAGGAACACTTTTCTGATTTGATATTTACTTTCTTCTTCTTCCCTCTCCCTGTGAACTGAAAAATAAAATTGAAGAAGCATTGAAGAACAATTTTTTTTTTTCCTCATTAGGGATGAGTTACGGGAACATCTTAAAAATGCACCAAAGTTGATTATGACACAGAAGCAAAACGTTGAGTCATCAGATTCCTCTTCATCTTCAGACACAGACTCTTCCTCAGATTCTGATTCTGACAGCAGCAGTAGTAGCTCAGAGTCATCCAGTAGCAGTGACTCCTCATCTAGCACTGGCAGCAGCAGTGACTCAGGTATTTAAACACCAGCAGTACAACTATTTGCTTCTCTTGTATTTATTCCTCTAAATATGTTTGACTGTTTCTGTGTATACTTGTTTTGAGGAAAATCTGGCTATAGACAGTGGTAATTTGTTTCAAAAACTAATAATTTTTTTTAAATTTTCAGCACAAGCTCATGTCATATTGCTCATGGAAATTTATTTTTGAATTTAGAAAATCTGAGTTCCATTTTTAGAGACTTAAATACCTGAGAAACATTGGTTTGTAGATTACTTATTTTTACACAGTTGATATCTGTTGCCCACTATTATGGCTTCAGTTTTTTGGAGGATCAAGGTATTAGAGTCATTCCCAATATCTCTGTGTTTACTGGTGAACTGTAGAGACTTGTGTCTACAACTCTTTTTTCTTGGCTTAATTGAGTGAGCTTGATACTCCTTATGTCTTTCCCTGGGAATACATTCTTCATGAGTCAGAAATCAGTTCTTCAGTTCTAGCAATGTGTTTAAATATTGTTGTCCTTCTGAGTCCCTATTTCTAATTCCTCTTCTTCAGGAAAGGTTTGTGTGGTGATATAGAGAAGGTTCTTGTCTGTAGAAAAATTTCCAAGAAGAATTAGCTTTTGCTGACAACTTATTTTGTATTTTTATGCATTATAATTAATGTTTAGTAACTTATAGTGTTGTGGTGATGTAGAACCTTCTATTTGACACGAGCTGTCATAAACATTGCTTAATCTTTAAAGTAGTTGCTATTATGAGTTAGTGTGAGCAGTCTTCCCCAGTATATATAGCAGGAGCAGATGATGGCACAGCATGACTTCCTGTAGTACGGAAGTTTGCTGATTCAGAGTTAATTTGATTTATTACGTGTCTTTGAAATGAAAATTGTTAATAAAATAAAAGCAGTGTGAACTGCTCCTGCTTTGGAAATGCAGTTCTGTTCTCCAGCACAAGCTCATGTCCAGGGTGTGTTCTGTGTGTCGTGGCTGACAGCATTAGTGACGACAGCACGAGAGGAGGGCACAGGAGACAGGGTCAGAGGAGGCACTGCTTCGGCAGAGCCAGATGGTCCTGCAGGGACAGCTGCAGCTCTGCTGAGCTGCTTGATAGGAACCAGAGGGGCCAGTCCTTAGTGACAAACCAAGTCTGCAGTCTGGGAGTAGAAACACAGGGTTTTTTCAAAGTTTAGGACCTTCATTTTTACTGCTTGCCTTTTCTCCACTGAGGAACACGTTCATTACAATTTGCATCTTGATATCTTTGCAGCCTGGTTTCACTTTTCAGTTTCTTCTGTACTTTGATACAGTGGTCAAAACACTAATTGGAGCTAACAGTATTCTTTAATGGTAAACTTAGTTGAGGTTCCATTACTGGTTATAACTCCAAAGTTGTCCTGTGTTTGCAGCTTTTAAATCAATAAAATAACTTGGAATAGCTGAAAGGCATTTCTCAGAGGAATGTGCTGCAGTATTTCAGTGTTTTAATGGTGCAGTATATAAGAGAAAAATAGAAAAGCTGCTGATTAGAAATGGAGCTAAGTTAGAGATTACTGTCATACTGCCTGTTAATGCTTGGAACTTCATCAGCTTGCTCAGCCCAGCACTGCCCTGGGGAGGAAGTTCTAACCAACACAGGTCCAGCAGAGGATAAAGTTTATCTACCATCAAAGCAGCTGGTTCTTTTCTGTTTGCTTTCTCGGGTCTTTTCCCTCATACTGGTGGATGTAAAGTAGTATGGAAAACACTACTTAAAAAACTTAATGGATTAAAATGTATCTGAATTGATCCATCATTGCATTTTATCAAAATGTCAGCAAGCCTTAGTTCAGACACGAGACTAGACAACAATTCAGATAATGCATGTACTGATGAATCAGTTTGTTGCTGTGATGTTTTCAAAGGTGATGAGAAGCAGCTGGTTGTGATTCTATAGTTCATACAATAAGGTGAATTAATGGTTATTCTAAATGGCTGTTCGTGCCAAATACTGTCAAGTGGGATCTAAAGGTCCCTGATAAAGAGCAAACAGGAAGGGTTAGGCCTGTTCCACTGAGATGAGACTACTGTGTATTTAGAAATACAGAAGTTGGTTGTAATCTTGTTGACAAAGCTGTCGCTATTTCTCCTGAAAAGTGAGCCTGAAGGCCATTGTTACATTGCTGCAATACCATTATGTCAAGCCATTTCATCCTACTTCTCTTTCCTTGTGGGGTGGTGTTGGATATTTTTCCTCATCTGCTGTTTTTCATGTCCATTGACCGATAAGCTTTTCCAGGAAAAGTAAATGATTTTGAGACTGGACAGTCTGAGAAAGGTCATCTTCCTAGAAAAAAAAGATTGTGAGAGTGCTTTAATGTATGACTTTTATAGCCTATGCCTGGTCCTTGGGTGCAAGTCAGCGGGAGGGGGATGACAGGTAGAGGTTTTCAAAAGACAGGCATCACTTGCAGATAACAAAACAATAAAAATCAGGAGTTCATTATTTTGGAACCTTTGTCCAGCTGCATGTGCACAAACGTTTTCTGACAAAAAATACTGTCTAGAACTCTTTCTGTAGTTTAATAAGTTTAACATACTAAATTAAAATGCAACCTTAGTTCCATAATTTGTTATAATTTCAGATGTTTCTAAAGCCAAAAGAAGGAGAACGCAAAAGAAAAATAGAGAATCTGATAAAGTTTCCAGGAAAAAACAAGAAAGGAGAAGGAAATCCCTTGAAAAGAAAATGGGAAGGAGACAGCAAGAGGAAAGAAGTGATACTGAGAGCAAATCAGAAAGAAATCACCGACACGTAAGAGAATCGCACAGGAGAGATGATGTATCAAAATATCATCACAGGGATGAGTCCAATGGCAGAGACGGCTACCACAGCGGGAAGGATAGGAACCATGAGAGAAGTAAGGATCCAGAAAACAAACACAGTAATTCAAAACTGAAGAAAGCAGAAAGAAGAGCTTCCGTGTCTGATGATGAAAATTCCAGACAGCGGAGCAAAGACGATGGACATCGCGGCAGGAGACGAGAGCGGTCGAAGTCGCGAGAGAGGGAGCGAGGGCGCGGCAGCCCGAGGGAGGGGCAGCAGGAGGAGCGCGCCCGGAACGGCGCGNGGGACAGCTCCCCGCACCGCCGGGAATGAAGCCCAGCCCCTCGGCACGCCGGCCGCAGTCCCGAGCTGCTAAAACTGGACTTCGAAATCTATTACTGAAGTTTCTTTTAAAAAAAAAGGTTTTGTACAAAGTGATACTTTGCATTTGTAAATTTTACCAGACTTTTTCGTATTTTCAGGACCGCTTTTTTACAACTGTATCATTGAGTCTTTCTATTATGTTCTTTGTTTGGAAAGACAAAGCTCTTTATTTTGTGAATAAAACAGTAAGATACCAGCAAAATGGATGTTTTGTCACTAATTTCAAGTATTTGTAGCTGTAACTTTGCAATCTAAAAAACGTTGGTCTTTAACTTTGCTTGTTAATTGAAAGCCAGATGCTGAGGCTGGGGTGATAATGTACAAATTTCAGATTACAGTGTGAATGTTACATGAGAAAACTATAAAATTTTCAAAGAGGCATTCTATATCTGCATGTTCTTTCAACCATGCAAACATGAAAGCTGTTTGACCAAAATCTTCAGGAAATACTCAGTTGATTTTTTTTGTTCTTCAGGAGTTAAAAATTGAAAAACAATGTTGCTGTTTTAAATGTCACATGTGAAAGTGTGTCAGCTTGTTCTGCTACTTTTCACAATGTTTTTTAATGTTGTGACATCCTGAGCTAGTTACACTTGTGATCTTTTTGGAAAAAGGGTTGGTTTGAGTTTTTATTTTTTCAGTTGTGACTTTGATTTCCAAGTCTTAGTCTTCAACTCTATCCCTACAACAGAAACATTTAAGGAACATCTCTTCCAGTATATAAAAAACTAGAAAGCAAACCAGGAGATGTTTTGAATCTTTTTAAGTGTTTTGAAGTGCTCAAGTTTATTGGAAGCAGAGTTCAAAAAAACCATCCCTCCGTTGTTGCAGCAGTTTACAATATAAAATTATTCTATCTAGAGTCATGGGAAACAGCTCAATCCTGATTTCATGAGAAATGATTGGTTAAGACTAATTCTCAATAGTAAGTTACAGAAAAATTTGCCAAGTCTTCAGGGTTGAAATAGGAAATAGTGTGGGGGGCATGGTCAGTAGGAAAGAGGTGGTAGTTGCAGATTAGGCAGTTATTGATGCTGTATGACAACATTTCTTTTTCATTAGGGGAATGAGCACAATTGCTGGACAAAAGAGAACTTTCACATTTCATGTGTAAATCATATTTCTTGTATAAAAGCATAGGAAATACATTTAAGCTGTTTTATAACAGAAAGTAGAACCATTCCTAAGGAAATAGATCAGTTTTGCCTAAATCTTGTCACAGCATTTTTCTAAGAAAAGTGTCCTATTTTATTTCTTTTCCTGTATTTGACAGAATTTATTTCTGCAGCCTTTCATGTAATAAACTGCTTTCAGTCAAAAACATTTTCATAGAAAATAAATTCATATTGCAGAAAAAAGATTTCTGTCTTGTTAAAGCACACAGCTAAAAATACTTTGGCATCATGTGGTATATGTTTAAATTGTTGGGTTTTTGCCCAACGCACGTCTCATTTTCAAAATGATGTGTGCATTTTGGCAGTGTGTTAAATCCACAAAAACTTAATTTGAAAGCATGTTTTCTAAAAAGAATTCTGCTAATTCTTGTGCTTCTTTGATAGCTCTCTATGCACATTATTGAAAATAATCTATACTTCATAATGGTTTAATTGTAGAAGCTTATTTAATTTATCTAGAGTAATATTTCCCTAAATATGTTATGGTTTTAATAGCATATATTTTATTAACCCATAACATTTGAGATACTCTGATCAAGTTAAAAAGTTTGTTAATGACATCTTTAGTAAAAGGAAATACATTAAAACAATACATGTGAAAGAAAACATATAACATTTATTCTTCAGCATCCTGTGCCAGCAGTCCAGTGTTTTACTACGGAGTATCTCTAAAAGCATTTTATAGTCTTTGCCTGATCACTTTAATTTGCTACTTTGTGATGTGTTTTGCTTGCCATCTTGTGTGATTTTATAGACCTAAACCTGTATATTTGCCATTTCTTTTTGAGAAGTTAAAATTTACCTGCAAGCTCACCTTATGTGGGTCTGCTCTCTAGGCTTGTCCTCCTGCCCTTTATTTATTTTACTGTATTTTTTACAAGGGAAGAAGTCAAAATACTCCATAGTATTCAAACTGAGGGTGTTGTAGGAGCTGCACAGTGCCATAAGAGTTTTGGGGGTGGTGAGTTCTCAGTTGCTGTGGAGTTGAGTGACACTGAGTGATCTGGGCTTGCTTTCCTCTGCAGTAACAGCTGATTGTAGACCCCGCACAGCAAGGGAGTGACTCGTGCATCTCGTCTGTAATTAATGTTGGAGCTCTAGGCTGTGATTCGAACAGCAATTTTGACTGAAGGACTTCAAGAAGTGGAGGTCCTGTGATATTTCTTCACTGTTTTGTTCAGTTGTTAATCCTTGATGCTTAAAACCAAGGTTAAAAGACCTTGGCCTTGGCTTGGGGGATGACTGATAGAGGAACATTCCAGACTCAGCTGTGAACCAGAAATTTGTGGGAAGGAATTTGTGATGACCTGCTCTGATATCGCGTGCTTAAAATTTAGCTTCCGAATGTGGTTGCAATATCCACATCCATAGATACAAGCAGGAGAGGCTGCATCCCTTTTCCCAGAGTGCCTGGCCGAGTTCCTGAATTTCCTCACAGTGGTGGCGTGAGGTGTTAGGGAGATGAGCTGCTGACGCACCCAGCAAATTCATGTTGGTGTAGGAATAAATCTCGACTGCAGCATTTGTGGTATTGGGAAGAACTGTAATTCTGTTCTGTGACTATATTTGGAGCAAGGTCTCCAAGCGTGGCTGTTCATGTACTCAAGTCTAAAGCGTGTTTTTTGGGGGAGAAGAAAAAGACTACCACTGTTAGGGCCACATTGTTACATAAATCATCAAAATACAACCTTACAGTATGAAAGTAGGTAAATTTTGAGACAAAAACTTGCTGTTTAAAATACATTAAAATTGTCTTTAAGAGATGATGCTTTCTAAAGCAGTTTTAGTTGCTGTTTAAGCAACATTGCAGTCTTCAGATTGTAGATGATACTTCATCTCCTCAGTTCTGCATAGGAATGGGAGCCTGACTACAAAAATATTTTTCTGCTTGTGTTCTGTTAAATGACTTTTATAGTCAGATCACATACATACTGAAAATCAAATTTGATTTTGAATATTACTAGTAGTACTAACTAGATGTTGATGGTACTTTATTTTAATCTAGGAGCATGGTGTCTTCTAATTTACTTGAGGCTCCAGTAACATAACTCTTCTTAACTTTTGAATGCAGGGACTACTCTAAAATGTCAGACTCCCTAAAAATATGAACAAGGGTGAGTTCTTTAAGCTCCAGTAGCAAGTTAAGTGCCTACCTGCCATTACGTTGGTACAGTTTTATGAATATGAAAGAAAACAGTAGCTTATCCTCATTCATCATTCTTAAACTACTTTGAATTATCTTTCACTGCTGAGGAAAGCATAAGGCTAATTTTCTCAGAGAATCTAAAAAAGCGGGAGTCTATTACTACATGAGCAGAGAATTTACTCCAATTACTCTAATAACATACAGGGAGTAGGGAGATCTGTCCTTCAATTTATTTTCAGTAAGATTTAGTGTATTTTTAAAGCTGTTGTAAATTTGTCAGAATATGTTTTTAAGAAATGGTGAAATTGAAATGCAGACTATAAAGGAGTATTTTGATTAAAACTACACAAAAAAAATGAATTGTAGGTTAAAAGAGGCAGGAGCAAAGTACAGCTTTTATAAAGTGGAAAAACTCTGGGTCAGTTCAGAGATGCTTTGCTTTTTTTTAGGTTTTCCTCAAGTCTGTAATTTGGCTGAGACTAGTTAGGGATTTTCTTTTCTTGTCTACTCATGAATGTCATCGAGCATTTTTCTTTAACTTCAAAAAAGGGGGAGAGAGGGTGCAGCTTAAAACCTTAGTACTGTCAGAGTGAATGGTTTGTTAGCCCATCGAACGGACAAGTCCATTAAGAAAGTTAACTGCCACGTTTTGACCCAGCTATGTCCATTTTGAGTATTTTTTCCCATTATTTTGTAAAATAAATGGGGCACCAAAATCTTTCCTGGGGGAGAAAATAGGGTGCAACATTCCTTAAGATGGTGAGGGAAAGAGCAAGGATGTGTGAGAGGATGCAAAGCTCCAGGAGAGAGTTTTGTTTCCAGTGTCAGGGTGCCCGTGATGGGTGAGGACTGAGGTCAGAGCTGTTGTTGCAGGGGCTGGTGGCGCAGGTGTGTGGGTGCAATGCTAACTGGTTTTCACTTGGTGACTGGTATTGCTCCTTAACTACTTAACCAAAATCTTAGCCAAATTGTTTTTAAACCAAATCATTCTCCCTTGAAAATTGGCAGTCCCTTTGCTTTTTTCCAATGGCTTAGTTACTGCTTTTGGGGGCACTTTATGCCTCATGTGAAATCTCTTGTGAAATTTCATGTTCTGGGTTTTTTGTATCATAAAAAGCTGTGTAAGAATTCCTTTATTACTACCTTACCTAGAATTTGGTAAACTTGAAGAAGATGCCTTGTTTTTTCAAGACCCCATGAATAAGCTCACTCCATCCCATAAAGACTGGAAATTTGCAGCACCTTTGTTTTGCCCTGGAGTAATACTTAGGCTAATTGGAGAAATATTCATTGATTTAAAAGGGAGAGGAGTAAGATGTTTGATGTCGTCATGGATGCTGCTACTGTATTACCTGTATTTGTTTTGCTCAGTACTCCTATGCTCATTAGGCTTTTCTTCATTTTCTCTTGCTTTACTTAGGGCTTTTTTCATTTTTTCCCTGGCCCTTTTGAACTTCATTCTTTATCACGTGCAGTGTTAGCCATTTAGAAAAGTATAATGCCACAAATACATCAAAAATTTACTACATAGCACTTGCATAATGCATCAAAAAATAATCTTTAAAGGATACCTTGGTTGAAGGAACAGTGTGTGTTTGCACCTACAGTAAAGAACAAGCATGCAGCATGCTGCTTGCCTTCTCCTCACTGCAGAATGAGTCACAGCACAATTGCAAATTTAATGAGCTTAATCAGTCTTACATTTGTTAACATTTCTTTCTGATTGGCTTCTTTTTGCACTGCCTTTGTTAGGAAGAAGCATCGGTAGAGTTTTACAGGTGTCTGAATTTAGATGAAGAGGTCTTGTGTCTGCCAATGTGCCCTCGGAGAAGTCACAGTGGTATTGAGTAACAGCAGAAAAAGTAAAGAGGGGTCAACATCCAGCAGAGAATTGGATCCCATAGTCCTCTGTGTGCCTGGAGGGAATGCCAGGAGTTGTTCAGCCTGAGTCTTTTGACCATAAAGGCTCATGCAGATGTTGATGGAGAGAGATGTGCACTGCTCGGCTGGTTTGTCCATCGCTGGGCAGGGCTGTTAGAGGAGAGATGCATCTCACTGCGCCCTGCCTTTGCCCCAGCACCGCACGAGGGCAGAGCTGGCTGTCCCACGCTGCTCTGCGTTTTGCTGCTTGTTGCTCTACTAACTTTTCAAACAAGAAAAGCTGCAGGTCTGGTCGGCTGTTCCTGCACACTGCGGCTTCACAATGGCTCCTTGAACCCCGTGTCTCATCTGCCATGGCTGCTTTAGGGGTCATAAGTAAAGAGAACCCCGCAGCATTCAATGAAGTGAAAGAGCCTCTCTTGGCTATAGAGAGAGCCCAGAGGGAGTAATTTCATTACACCAAAGTTAGCTTTTTCAAATAGTTTCCTCCTTTCCTCCTTCATCTTCTGCCTGGTTTTCAGTTATAAGTGAAAACCAGTTATGAGTGAAAAGTGCCTTTATGTCAAATTGTGAAGTGTCCCAGTTTTTCATTTGATAGATTAGAGACACAATGAGAAGTGCTCAAATAGTCATCTTGGAAAAAATAATGCAGTCCAGCAGGAAGAAAGATTCCACTGACAGTTAGGTGGCTGACAGCAATCTTGTATTTTGCTGTTTCAGTCCTAGTGAGAATGCCCTCCTCCCTCTCACACCACCACCCCTGACTGCTAGGAGCTTGAAACACACTTCTTCACAGAAATGCATGCCAACACATCTTTTTTAAACTGTCCTCCCCTTCCCATCTCCCAGGTGCCCCTCCTAAAAGAAAAGATGGTCATGTCTTTCTATTCCATTTTAAAAATGGCATTTCATGTCCCAGTTCCAGTGTCTGTATGTACACCTCAAGAAGCAGGCTTAAGTAACTGATAGGGTTCAGGTGGCCTTCTCATGGTCCCGTGTGTCTGTTAGCCTGTGTTCACAGACTTCAGTTTCAGGGGACATTTATGGTGGACAGAAAGTTGTGGTGACACGTGGGTTGAAACAAGCAATTGAAAAGTTGGTGTATTAGATTGGATTATGCTGGGGGTGCAGCCAGCCTTTGTGGCCTCCCATGGGGAAGGAAGACTTAAGTGATGGCTACCTGGAATGGAATGCTCACTTTTGATGAATATGCTTCCTTTGTTCAGGCTGTGAGGTTGGATGTCTGTTCCATGGGCTCTGGTTCTTTGATTAGATTCACGAGGTCCCTTCTTCTGCCGTGCACTTCATTATGAGTCACCAGAAATGGGACACGAAAGTGCTTAAGAAAAAATTGAAGCCAAGTGGCTTACTTGATCAGTGACTGAAATGAGAAACTGAAAATACACATTTGGGGAGAAAAAGTCCCTTTGCAACTCTGTTCCTTCCTATCCTCTCTTCTTTGCACAGAAAGACACTTTGTTATACCTCTTTGTAGAAGAGAGATGGTGCATCAGGCTGTTTTGATCTCTGTACTTGTTTGAACCACAAATTCTTTGAGATGTCATCCACAAGTGCTTTGCAGCCCATCATTTTCTGCAGATTGTGTGCATTTTGTGATTATGGCTGTAAGGAGAAACTAAGGAGACGGGCTTCTTGCTGCAGCCATGCCAGAGAAGGACATGCCCTTTGTGGAAGGAACCTCAGGCTAAGTTCATCTCCATGCATGCAGAGTTGGTTTGTTTGTTTTATTTTGCAAAGAAATTCTTTCCTCCCACTTCATTTTTAGCTCTCTATTTGCAGAGGTGCAGATGTGCTGGAGAAGTGTATTTCAGTTTTCCACATATGTATAAGCACACACACTTGCATGCAGTCTTCTATTTTCATTCTCTTGTTATGCAAGGGTTTAAAATTAGTTGTATTTGTGAATTAATATAGTTCATTGGAATACATTTCAGCTATTTTTACTCTGTAATGAGCTTTATCACCATGCTATCTGAATAGTTCACAAACACTATTTTTCCTCTATACCCTGTTAACAGTATGAAATATTCATAGTCTTGATGATGTGAAATCTGGCTGGGAGAAAAAATGGTGTGTGTTAAATTAACCGAGGTTCTCTGCTGATATATGGTGTAATATAATGCCACCAAAGAGAAAAAAATGTCTGGGTTTTGGTAGTACCTCGTTGAGAGGCACTTCAAAAGGTGGGATTACAAAAACCAGCGCTGCTAGTGTGTATTTTGGTGTCACATTCCGAGGTTTTATACACATGCAATTCTATTTTCCTTTCCAGTAGTAAGTGAAACAGAAGCTTCACTAGAAGGCTGTGCGTGTAGAGATGAGGCTCTGCCTCGGGATGCCGGGAAGATGGGTGGAGCATCCTGTGGTCTGTGTGCCTCTGATTGCCACTGTGGTAAAGAGCAAGGCTGGATTTAGTGCACAGGATTTCTACCCAAGACTCGAGGTCTGCCTCATTTTGGTTGCATATATAATCAAAAACTTTCTTTGTTTCACACTATTTATAGGAAGGCTTTATTTCCTTAATTGCAGTTTCACTGTAGTTTATAAAGAAGCATGAAGACTCATTGTTTTTATGATCTGTATATCATGCATTAGTCAAGGGAGAGTGAGCTTCAAGGTTAGTTGCATGGCACTTGTCATTAGTCTGAGAAATTCTCATTTTGAATGACAGCTTTAATTTCCACTTCAGCCCTACTGTTGGCTTTAACTTAGTCTTATTCCTTGTTCCTAGTAAGTCCAGTCTCTTCTTTTTCATGGAAGACCATTATAATCTCTTTTTATAATAATAATTTAGAGGAGGAGGAGGGACCTTCATATCTCTGGAGGGCCCCTCTTATTTTCTTAAGAAGCTTTCGGCTTGTTCTGAATTACATGTGAAATATTTAGTTCCTTATCAATCAGTGTTTCAGAAGATTTCACAAATCTCATAGACTATTCTTGTGGAATTGTCAGAAAGAAAAAAGGCTGTAATATGTTTTAAATGTATTGTTTTCATTTTCATTGAATGTTTCTCCTGTTAAAAGATAAAGTGCTCATTTTCTCTTCCATATAATATTCATTATTGCCCATGTTCAGGGCTAAGTGCTTTTCTATTCATCTCTTCTGTAAACACTTCTTTAGAATTTCACTTCAGAAGAAAAGCCTTCACAGCCTATAATCATATTTATTGCCTCGCCTTTCTCTTTCTCACTGTTCCCTGTGATTCTAAGTTGTTCTCTGGGGCCATCAAACACAGCAGCCCTGTTGATGGGACCATACCACTAATTTTCAAAATGTCATTGTGTTTTCTGTTTTGTTTTGTGTTTGTTGGATTGTTTTTTGCTTTTCCTTGTGCTTTGGAACAGTCTGTATGTTTGCTTCTTGACAGCCACAGAGCTGTCCACAGTGATGCTCTGGTCTTTCTTCCACAACTAGGACACCAAACTTGTATGAATAATTCACAAGATTTCTTCTAATGCCCATTACTCTGTTCTTGTCAACAAAGACTTTCAGCTGTCAATGTTTTGTACTTTCAATTAATTCAAGTTTTTTAGTTTTCTGTTCACTTTTGTTTCAAGTAAGCTGAGTGACAGCTGGCTGCACTACACAGTGCTAGAACATGGGTTTGGGACAGTTTTACTGTTAGCCTTTTGCCACACAGAATATTGACCACGTCTGGGTAAGCTATCTAGCAGCACGTCTCAAACCACTGATGTCTTACCTCGCAAATGGCTGCTTTTTTAATAGCCTCTTGTGCAGGACTTATTAGAGGCTTTTTGAAAGTCCAGGCAAATCAGATTATTCCAAGTAGGTTCCTATAATTTTAATTGCATTTAAGTTAATACTTTTACTTTTTACTGAATATCTATCACATATCTAAAAATTAGGTCAATCATTTCCCTAAAGACTTTTGATATACAACTGACTATTTGAATTAAAGGATTAAATTGCTGAAGAAAAGATGAAAATCTTTCCAAGAGGATAATTCAAGGACTTTAGTTCAAATACATTTAAAAATGTATTTAAAGGAAGAGGAAATGAGAGGAAAAATATTGTGAGTCCAGGTGGTTGAGCAGCTTCATTTGAAATTACTTGAGGAACAGCTTGAGTTTAATTTGTTCCATGCCAAGGACCAAAAAAAACCCAGTGAAATAAAATATTTTACGTATTGAAAATTATCTTAATGCCGTGAACTGCTTAGTTCAATCACAAGTAGACATTACAGAGCTGCTGTGTCCCCGACTTGCTACAGCAGGTGACAAAAGCAGGAGGAAGTGTGAAGACGGCATCACTCCCCGTGGATTTACTTATCCGTGTGTTACCCGGGACGCCAAGATGCAGTGCTTGGCACAGGGCACAGGGAGAATGTCACATGCACAAAGGCTCGAGAGCAAGGCAGAGGACAGCCCCCCACCTCTCCTTTGCCTGCTGTCTGCCTTGTGTTGTTGATGCTCTAGGACACGAAAAGAAGCACTCCAACTCGAATCCTTTTTGCTCACCGCCAAACCAGGAAAGAGACCTGGCTGTTTATTCTTTTCATATCTATATGTTGCTAGGAATGAACATGGATTGGAGGATGAGGTTACCACCTCTTCCATCCCCATTAGTTAACAGAACAGTCCATCAAACTTTCTCCACCCCGGAGAAAAGAATGAAAACAATAGAGTACAGTTAACAAAACATGACTATGTTTACACAAAGTGTGTGAGAAACTTTATCAAAGAATGAACACACAGAAGGACTGCAGAAGTCAGGGCAACATGTCGTGGCGCTTGAGTGGCCCTGCCGTGCCCCGCGGCCCGATGGAAGCAGTGGCAGGACCAGGGCAGCGGCTGCAGCCGAGGGAAGCTGACGGGAAGAAGGGCGATGTCCCAGGAGCAGCCTGAGGCTGGAGCTGGGTGTCCTCCTCAGGTGCAGCCCTGAGGAGAGCGTGCAGGGACCCCGGGAGGCTGACACAAGCTCAGGACAGGCACAGGAGACGATCTCCTGGGCTACAGCTTCCTTACTGCAGGCAGAACTGCACGGAGCGCGCTCCCTTTGGGTTACGCGCACGCTTTTCGAGCACAGTTCTGCACCAGAGGAGCTTAGAGCTGGACAGCCAAGGGTTGGCTTCGTCTTCCCAATCTGTTCTGCAGAGCTCCCTTCTCTGCACAGAACTGAAACCAGTGAGTGACAAAGCTGCAGAGAGGTCTTGTGAAAACTGGGGTTTTTCTTGCCAATTTAGAGTCCCTCATCCTACTGCCAAGAAAGAGTGAATGCAGGTTCTTATGGGGAGCCCATCTCCCCAGTACAGTTGCTGTCTGGACGATTTTAAGCTCCAAAGGGAATTGGTAGAGGTTATACGGGTTTGTAGGATGATGGCTGGCAGAGGAGACAGTCTTGTCATACATCATTTCCTTTGCGGAGACACAACAACCTGTCTCTGCCATGCAGTTGCCAGATTCCCACATATTTTCAAAAGAGGTGATTTCCTGTATGTCTACTGGGGAAAAAATATGAAAATTTGTCCCTAATGAGCTAAAAATTGTGAGAGATAGGGACTTTGTGTAGGTGTAGATCTGAGCAGTACATCACTTACTCTTCCTCTCATTCTGATCCCAGAATTAATTCATGTGTTTCTATGGCTCTTTCCAGCAGGGATTTCTTGTTATAAAAAAGTGAGATTACCCACTGTCTTGATTCTTCCCTATTTGCCCATGCTGTCCAAATGTAAAAAAAAAAAAAATTAAATCCTACTGTTTTAATATACCTGCATATTTTAGTATAAGGAAGGTTGTTTTTTATTTCTGCTGAATGCTGCTGTAGCCATGACTGCTGATGTCCTGATCAACCTAGTCTTTCATTTCACCTTTACAATGAAGTTCGAGGGAAGAGGGAGAGATTGAATGCACATGAATCGTTTGGTAAAAGATCCTGTAGGTTAATAGCTCATTACCTTAAGTCATTCAAATTCCATCCAATTCATTTCTCCGTATAATTACAGAGCAGACTAACTTTGATAAAACCTCCCTAATACATAAAGTGCATTTGTTGTTCTGTAGATAAATGTGCATCTGCACACTGAAGCATTTTTCTTATCTTTGTGGAGTGCAGAGTATTCATTAGCGTTCCCCTTGGAGCTTCCATCAAATGGACATGGTAGGAGCTCGGGGGGGATTTCCTTCCCCCTTCTGGCACAGGCAGTAAATCTGCTACCCCAATCTGCATATCCTCCAAAACCTACACTGCATAACGCACTGCACCACTCTCCTGGACCCTGAGCAGCCCCCAGAGATCCCTCTGCCTTGCTGCTACCTGTGGGACTGCTGCTGTGTTTCCTTACAGCCTGTCACGGGTACTCAGCAGCCAGGAGACAAACGTGTCCTACAGCCACCAGAGGCGTCACGAAGTAGAGACCCCCCGATGTCTTTGTCGCTAGTTTGAGGAAGCAGAGACCCCCCGATGACTTTGTCGCCAGTTCGAGGAAGTAGAGACCCCCCGATGTCTTTGTCGCCCGTTTGAGGAAGTAGAGACCCCCCGATGTCTTTGTCGCCAGTTTGAGGAAGCCCAGAGCCGGGCACTGTCACAGGCAGCGCCTCGGACCTGCCTGCCCTCCGCAAGGGTGGCTCAGCCCCATTCCCACAGCCACGGGAAAGGTTCCACAGCCACCTTCCCTCTGCTCCCAAGAAGCTGCTGCCGTCTGAGGAGCTTGGTGTGGTACCAAACCCACCGGTGTAAGACTAGGTGCAGATTTTTTTTGCAACTGTAGCCTAAGCAATTCTCTTCTGAGGTCTGAGAGCTTGCTGCTCTGCTCTTTCTTTTGACAGTGCTGAAGCTATGCTTTTTCTGCACATGCTGAGCCTCCTCAGAGGGAGAAGGCAGATCTCACGGCAGTGCACTTTTTACATTGCACATGAGGTTTGATTTGCTTCTCTGTGGTTACACCAGATGCAATTTTGTTTGCAGGATACTATTTTAGTGGCTGTTCTTTTTCTGGGACTGTGTAATCACATGGAGGCAGCTTTTGATCTGTTTGGTATATAATTAAGCTCTATCTATTGCTGTCTTTTTTTTGACAGAATAGCGAGTAAATGAATGAATGAAAATGTACTGGGGAAAAAACCAACTTTTTTTCAGTAGAGTTATAAACCCTAAGAAAATCAGATGTAGAAATGAAGTTTTGATATAATTTCTATTATTCTTCTACTAAAATCTTAATGCACAGTATCCATCCATACAATCTAAGGAAAGAATAAATATTTAAAAATTGTTGTGGGTCTCAGTGGCAAATACGGTAATTCTAGGGCTGTAATTTTGTAAGGCTGTGGAGTTGTATGTTTAATAAGCAGCTATTTAATTATACATTGTGCTGGGTCTTTGAAATACATAAAATATATATTAAAGAGCTGCGTATTAAAATTAATCTTAAAAATGAGTAAGCAGTTAACTTGGGGAAGTTAAGTTTCCAAAGTTACTTTACTGTGTTACCTGCCAATTCAGTAATCACAATATTACTCTTTAACCAATAGAACAACTCAGTCTCAACACTATGCATGAAATCCCTGTGTATTTTAAAAATGGTATATCCACATAATATATCCATCACTCCTACTAGTCAAGCAGAAGTAACTTCCTGCAGCTTAAATGAATATATGTATGCAGGCATAAAACGCCACCGAAAGTAAGAAATCAGAATAATCTAAATTTTGTGTACTGTTTGTTTCTCTTCCGTGCTGTTCCTATGGCACAAGCCTGCTCAAGAAGGTGTCCAGTTACTGTGCCTGTAGACTGATCCATATGACTCACCCAGTGTGTCAATTGGCATCCACCCTATTGATGCAATTTCTCACATCTCTGCTGAAATTAAACAAGCACAGCTGCAGCTTGTCCCTTAAATATTCTTAACCTGGTTTCCATTCAGATTTTGTAAGGATGTAACTATTTAAGTTGGTTTGGATTTTGTCCCGTATTTTTTCTGAGTTATCTTTTGACAGAAATAGGGGAAAAAAGTTTTAGTATGGAAAAGGAGATGTTTCCATATGAGAAGGAAGTTTTGATGTGCTGTCTCTCTGCTGGTGGGGGGAACAAAATCAAACCAATAAACCTGTAGTCAAATACTTACAAATTTTCAGAACTGATAGTATGGCCCACGCTGTCCAAAAACACAGATGTTGTTGTACGAGCTTTTAGTGCAGAGCTGACACGTACACATTTATCCTTTTAAGTAAATGCTCTTGTGCTCCCTTCCTACACTGAAATATGCTGCAATACCAGCAGAAAGCACCCAACAGATGTGGCTGCTTTCAGACAGGTTCATGGCATGCTGGACCACCTCAGTGACGTAGCAAGCTCGTGTCACCTGTCTTGCCAAACTTACACTTGGTCTTACTTAAGACAGAGCTGCAGTTGGAGCCAAATCCTATTCTTGCTGTCACTAGGGTAATTCCCCTTGGGGATTAATTAGAAGGGCTGTTATTTATTTTATAATTCTAGATGATACATTGAGATTTCATACTGAATAACATTAATTCAAGTACTTGCAGTCAAGGACACAATGCATTTTTATAATGCTTTGTTTGATTCTCATTGTTCAGAGAAGGTCTTGAGGCTGTTGTAAAGTGCCTTCCACCACCACCCTTTTTATTTTACTCCACACTAACTTTTACAAGGTAAGCTTTGGCTATGCAAAGAATTAAAAATTCTGGTTATCCTTGGAACCTTTTTCAATCCACAGCCCAAGATAGAAGCTGACTAGTTTTCCATGTGATCTAAACCACTAGCACTTATATCGGATTTTGTATTTCATAGTTTTCCATAAGGGGAAAAGTGCCAAAATTATGCTGCATATGCTTGGCTTCTTGTCCGTCCTTGAAGTGGCAGAACTCTGGGAGAAGAGACTGCCCTTAGCCAAAAAATGATCTTTTCAAATCAGATTTTCTTGGAATTGTAGTTTGTTGCACAGTTTTTATATAAATAGAAAAATATTCAATTTATAAACATCTGTGCTTTTTATCCGGTGACACCAAAATAACAAATACATTAGTTCAAATGCCTTATACTACCCTTCTCACTGTTCCTCATCTCCTATGCTGTGCAGGTAGTATTATTTTTAAAAACAGATGGGAACTCAGGAGGTGACTCTGATCTTTCACCTGTACTTTAAAGAGATACTGCATAGTTCTTATCTGGAAACCCCTAGTGATTTTTAATGGAGTCAGCTTTAGGAACACTGAGGGAAGGAGATATTCTAATTGGTTTTGTTTTTCAGCTGAAGAACAGTTTGTTTCTATGTTAAATGAAGTAGTGAAAACAAATAGCATGCCATCTGGCTAGCCTACCTGGGTACTTTACCAGGAGGTTTTCAGATATTCTCTCTGCCAGTTTTCAACTTTTTAAGTCCTGTTATTGACATACATTCTTTACACAGTTGTTCTTTCCTGTTTAGGAATTATCTCGTTCCTTGAACTGAATTAGAATTTTTAATATCTTACACTCTTTTGCAAAGATTTCCCCTGTCTGTTGTTTGAATTATTTATCCTCTAAATTAAAAAATCTCTAGTGTTTCCAGCATTCACAGTAAACCAGTTATACAGAGAAATAGTCCTCCATGTTATCTGTGAAGCTGATATTCTCAGGGGGCAGGGTAACATTGATGTACCAGTGAGCTCTCATTCTTGGAACAGATTGTGACTGAAAGGAAGGGTTTAGCAGCTTTTCTAGTGCTTGGAAAGATGTCATATGTTTTTCTTTAGATCCCTTTTTTTCTGCTTCAGTTTCTCAAAGCAAGAACATCCTGCAAAAAATAAAAACATTTAACATAGCTGGGAAAGTAATGGAGTAAAGACAAAAGTAATTTCATAAAACCAAAATATTTATTGCTGACTGCAACTTTTAATATTGTTTATTCTTAGTATGAAACAAACATATGTTCACAAATATCCTTGAAAATAACTGTGAGCATATAAATGACAACAAATTTGTGAAGAAGCATTCATATGTGTTTCTGGTTAATCTATTTGTTGTTTATGATGAAGGTGCACATGCAACTTTAATCACAACTTAGAGATGTGGTTCTCTGAGCATGACATAGATAGCAAAGAGCTATCTTTGAATTGAAATAGCAAACAGCTTACAGTCGAAATCCATGTAATTTTTCTCAACATGCAATCAGGAAATAGAAATGTTATCATGGGAATTAACTGATCTGTCACACAGTACAAATAGCATAGTTACGTAAGATTGAATGGCTGGCAGATATTTATATGAGTATTCTTTATGAACTAACTTATCAAATAATTTGGAATAATGCAGATAATTTGTAGGCACCCTTCCCATCTGATACTGAGAATTCTAAATATAGCTAGCAGACACAAGTTTAAAAAAAGGGATAACTTTGAGCCATTAAGAAGTCAAATGGGACACTTAAACACTTTAAAACCTCAGGAAATTGGAAAACTGTGGACAAAAATAAAGAGCAGTAAAAGTTAATAGAAAATTTCAAAAGGCATCTCAAGTAACTCCATCAAATATAGATGCAAGGTAAAAAAGAACAAAAATCCCAAGTCACTGTCCTCCTTAAAAAATAGGGATAGATTGGTTAGCAAGTAGCAGGTTGGCTAAGTAGTTGCTTTGTCTGTTTATACAGGGGAGGCAGATGGAGATCTGCTAAATCTGGGATTGTTTCCCCAGAGGCAGTAACAGGGAAGCTGGAAAATGTACAGGCATATAAGATATCTGGTTATAAGATGTCAGATTTCCTTAGAGGAACCAAAACTCGAGACATGCATACAGATGTGAATTTTAAATTGAGTAAGGGAATCAATGAAGTTTCAAAAGCTGTAAAAAAATACTTGATCCAGAAACAATTCTAAATAATTCCTTTATGGTAAAAACCAAACCAAAATCCCCCATTGAACAGGTGACAAACAAAGGGTTGCATGCCAGTGAGGAAAACTCTAACAAAGTCTTTTGAAGAAAGGTTGAGAGAAAATACCAAAATCTCAGTTTGGTAAGGGTCTGGGACATGGATTCAGGCACAGAAGATCTTAATTCAGTCATCAGAGGGACTTTCTTCACCATACTTTTTCCATGCATAAAAGTTAGTGGTTAGATTTTTAGCAGTGTTTTATTAAAATTCTGTTTATCAGGCCTTAATTTTGAAGACCGTGGAAATAAGTGGATATCTTCAGGAAAAAAACAAAACACAAAACCAAACACCTTTCAAGTTTCTTCTTCTCATATACGTGGTGACAAGACTGTTACTGGCTTGGAATGGTTAGGGTGCAAAGCAAACACAGAGGCTGCCCACATTCACTTAAAGCCAATATAACTTTAGAGACTCTGGGGCAGATACTCTGGGAAAGAAGATGTGTTTAGGTAATCACTTAGAAACATCTCCCATTATAAAAAAATTTGTTCTTAATGGAGGGGAAATATTGAAATTACCGTTCATGTAGTTTCTGTGTCTACATCTGGTCTCCCAGTTTCTGAAGTGTCTTTTACTGAAACACTTCTCAGCAAAGCTAACATTTAATAGGTTACTACTGGAGAAGCCAGTTGAAAAGAAGTCCTGGAAACACTTGGTTTATTTCTACAGAGGGATACTCATGTAATGTGCCTTGAAAGTATTGATTCTTGTTGTTTTTCCTTGCATTACTTGCCATACGGGATCACCAAAAAGGTAAATCAACATTTGGAGCATTAGAATACTGTTTTCATATTTTGTTTTTCATATTTTTGTATTTCATATTTTGTTTTTCATATTTTTTCATAGACCACAAACAAACAAACAAACAAGAATTCTGTACTCATACCTCAGATGCCCTGTGGTGCTTAGAGGCAGCCTATTTTTGAAACGGATGATAGTAAAACAATATTGAACCTTAATTCTCAAAAAAGGTACGACAGTCAAATTAAGGAAGACTTCCTCAAAATAAGTGGTAGGCCTTTCATATATATGAAAAATAGCTTAGAGGGGAGAACAGAGCAGTTTCCTTTTTTGCTGGGGACAGAGAAAAATTTACTTACATTTCTGGCACTATTTCTCTTACAGCATGAGTCATAAATGTGAGGGTTGCTTGAGGCTTCCCAGTGGTGACCTCTTCTTATAAAATGATATCAAATGTTACCCAAATGTAATATGTAAATGTAATATGTATTAAAAAAATTGTAGAAAATATTTCCCAGCTCTTGGGACATCCTGATTTGATGTTGGGTTGCAGGCATCACTAAGAGGTTTGTTTGCATGCACCATTCTGCATGGATCTACTCTTTTCAGTGACAAACTTGTGTGACATTAAACCTGTGTTCAGTGACAGATGTTTTAGAAAAGCCATCTAAGTTTGTTTTGGTAGAGCCAAATTTAAAGTTCTGAAAAAACTGAAGTGATAAAATGCAATTCTAATTCATACTCAGCATGTCTTCTTCATACCCTGCATAATCTTACTTAGGATAAGATCCCACCTCTGTCTGGTTTTATATGTTGGTTTATGCAGCTTTCCAGCAGAAATGCATCAAAAACTTCTCCTTTCCATGAGGTTCCTCTGAATTTACAGACCTTTTATCTCCTTCTAAAATCTCCCGGGCTAAACGGTCTTCCTGTTGCTTGCACCACTTTTGAAGTTGTTTTGATATTCTACAACTATTCTGTAATTTCATAATTTCTAGTGTGCTTTCAGCATTTGATAGAGATGAAATGTGACATTTTGATAATACAGATCGCAGGGCATTTAAAATTCTTCCACCTTTCACACTTACACAATGCTCTAGACCACAGGATTGGATAGGGAGCTGGAGTCAAGAATGGTGAGTTGCACGGTGGAAGACAACTGTGAAATGCATCATAAAGATGTGCACAATTGTGGCTTAAATGTTGCTGTTTCTGATGAGAACAGTCCTTTCAAAGACAGACCCAAGACATAATTTCACATCAAGCATTCAAAACAATTACCACCTGCCATTACGTCTCTCTGTAGGAAGCTGATGGTTAGAACTCACTGAAATATCCTTTTTTTTTGTTTGTTTGTTTGTTTGTTTTTTGGTTTTTTTTGTTATCATAAGCCACTGAAATGTACTTGTTCTGAAGAATGCTACAGTATTCCCAGGGTTCTTAAACATTTTCATATTAACAGCAAATATGGTGCATGGTCATTTGCAGACCACCTTTCTATTTGAGATTGAACAACATCTCTGTGGCAACTACAACAGCTGCTCACGTAAGTAAAATAATACTGACTGGATATAATATTCTTAGTTCTTTACAACAGGACTTGAAAGTTGGATATGAAGAGAAAATTGCTGAGTTTTTGTCCAGTCAGAGATATTTTGAGATTTCTGAATATGTTTTGAGACTGTTGTGCTAGTTTACTGCAAGTCTGTCTTGAAAAGGGCTAAAAGATAGACAAAAGATAATCGAATATGAAAATGTTGGATATTGCTAATGTGCAATCATACATGTATGTGCCTCTTCAAGATAATCAGTTTGATCAATTTATTGCCTGATGGATCCCAAACCCTGTCTGTGTATTTTTGGTGTTGTTGTTGATTGCCGCTGAAGCAGTTGTGTAAACTCAAAATTCCTCTACCGCTGGTCCAACATTCCCAGCTTCAGTAGTGGATTTTTCCTACCATGCCATCTATTCTGCTGCTCCAGATTCCGACAAACTCAGGACTTCTGGGGGGGGAAAAAAAAAAAGGGTCCTGTTTTCAGCTTCTCTCTCTCTCTCTGTAGGAGACCAGCAAATCTTTCAAAAACACTTAGGTATGCTTTAGGGTTCAGATTTCTTCCAAGCAAGAAGTTTGTGGTAGGTAAAGCACCAGAAGAAGGGTTATATTCATGTTTTTATGGGATGATTACTTCAAACTCTCAGAATTTCCTGTCCTGAATGCTAAAAGAACTTATTGAACATAAAACTGTAAACAAGGTATGATGCAATTCTTAACAGTATTAAGTATCACTGCTCTTCTCCAAAAGCTGAAATTAAAGTTCAGCAAGAAGTTTTTCTCTAATGTTAAATGTTCTTGTTTTCCTTCCTGCAGAAGAATAACAAATTTAATACTGCAGAATTCCCCATGTTTGCATCACATTCTCCAGGAGCAGTGTTCGAACTACAAAAGCTAACTCAAATTATAAAAATGCTGTAAAAATGCTTATACTTAAGTTTGCACTGATTTTCATGTTTCTACCACTAATATTATTCTTTTTCTCTTAAGTACTTACAAAACCTGACGTTTTCTAGTGTAATGTTTATATTTAAGTTACGGTTTCACGTTTAGCAAAACAGAACTGCGGAGTAGTGGCTACTGTTGTGAAGCCCTCACAGGTGGGCTGGCAAAGCCAGCGGGCTGGGAGGCTCGCTCGAGGTTTGCGTGAATTGAGGGAACAAAGCAAACCCTGACGACCAGAAGCTGACGGAGCGAGGAAAGCAGGAGACACGGCGGTGTTCCAGCCGGGTGTTTGGGGATCGCTCCTCCCGGCTGCCGCCTCTGGGACGGGGCTGCGCTGCCTGCGGCACGCGGTGCCCCAGAGGCTGCGGGGAGCACTGAGGCAGCCGCGGCCGGCCGGCGGGGCTCGCTCGGGGCTCGGCCGGGGCTCGCAGCCGCGCTGTGCCGGCGGAGGCCCCCGC
>VZRO01008085.1:216086-251776 GCA_013397915.1 Daphoenositta chrysoptera
GGCGGCGCCGGGGCGCGGGGTGCTGCCGGGGACCTCGCTCGGTGTCACGGAGCAGGGGATGCCCGGCCACGGGGCGCGGCCAGAGCCGGAGCCCCGGAGCAGCCCGTCCGCTCCGCGGCCGCCGCTGGGCAAACTTTGGCGGCCGGAGCCGCAGGTAGCGGGGTCCCCGGGGTGTCCTCCTGCCCGGGCGGGGTGCGGGTGGCCGGGGCTTATCGGCGTCTCCGCAGCATCGTTCGTTTGCAGAGAGGATAAAGCGCCTCTCTAAATAGGTCAGGGGCTTCGGCAGCGCCTGGGATTTGCGTAACGATTTTTGTTACGTGGGAAAGGTGCGGGGCTCCTGCTCCCGGGCTCCGGGGCTGCGCCGAGCGCTGCTTTCCTCGCACACCGGGTGACTTTTTTTAAAAAAAGTAGTTGCATGAGCACACCTCGGCTTTCTTGTTTTTTAAATCCCGACGACTCCGGGAAAGTTTAATTTCTTCGGCAAAGGAGGAATTAACCCACATGAAGGAGTCATCCTTGATGAGCTAATTACGCATGGTGAGTGTAAGTGCTTGGCATCGCAAGCCCGTGGACTGTGGTGGCATGCTTAGATGTTAAAGTTTATGTCCTGGTGGCACTGTTTGAAAATATGTGGAGGAGAGTTAGGTGCAGGATTGTATTTTCTGCAGCTGCAGGCAAGAAATGCCTTTGATTCAGAGGAATTGTCAGATTATCTATGCATATGTGAAGGCTTAGGTTTGTTTTCTCTCGTTTTTGACTCCTGATCAAACTTGGGAACTCTATACATGGGTTTCAAAGGTTGTGAGCTTGGCATTAGGTCTGTATTGTTAAGCTTGAGTGGAAAATCTATAAACGGAAAACTTACAGGAGTGTGGCACTGTGAGCCTTTAGAAGTTTCAATAAATCTTCAAAACACACATTTAACTGCAGCTATGGGAGGAGGGAGATGATAATTTTATTTCCCATACTCTCTGCTGTTGCTTGAGGGATGTTTTGGACAAAATATAAAAATGAGATGCAAAACAAGTCCTCTGGCTGTCAAGAACCTGTATGTTTTCTTATCTGAAGGAAATGTAATATGAAACAGTAGTGTAAAACCCTGGAGTCACTGGGGGTGCGTCTGTGTGATCGCAGTAGGTGTGGATGAAGCAGTGCTGCTGCCGGTCCCGAACGAGAGGCAATGGCAGGATACGGGTGAGATGCCCAGGCTGGTGGATTCAGGGAGAACGTGCTCTCCGAGGCTTCTGCCTCTCGTGGCAGCATTGTGCTCTCCAGTGGATGCAGCCATCCCTTGCCCTGTTACTGCAATTCTGAAAACAAGGAAACGGGGTCTCTTTGTGTAGTCCCGAGCTGACACTAGACTGGTGTGAACAGGTTATGCTGCTGCTCCTTTTCCAAAGAAGTGATCTTGCTACTCCTTTCAATTCACCAGGTCAGTAGACTGCTTAGGGGGAGGGACAAGGTTTTTCTTCTGTTTTGTTTCTAGGGTATTCTTCTATAGTTGCAAACTTTTTTCTGGTGTTTGGTCTTGCCAGATGGGTTTTCTGTACCTTTTTCCTATCCACTTTTTCCAGTGGATAGAAATTGACATGCTTGTGTGAACTCTGAAGGCAGAAGATAAACCAGGAGTTATGAAACTGGTCACATTAATAACTTCTTTTTTATTTATTTCCAATTGTTTGGCTTAACAATCCACAAGGTAGTAAGACACTAGAAAGGAAACAATCCTCTCACAGGATATTTTCACTAAGTTATCAAGGTCTTATATTTCTTTTTTCCCAGTGAATTATATAAGGGATGCTTGGTTAAACCTAAAAATATTAACAAAATCTAGCAGGTGTCAAGATGCTGTGCTGACTTGCCTCTTCCTGCACTAATGGGAGCTGTCCATCGCTCCTGTGCTCCCTCTGCTCTCCACACTCTCACAAGGGATCAACGTACTCACACCAGCACCAATTTCTCTTAACTGAATCTTCTTCAGTGTCTGTGTCTTTTTTTTTTCATCTTTCAGATTTCCTCAGCTAAGTTTTAATAGGGAGGATATCTTCCCCCTCGAATACAGTTGCTCAGGGATAAGTCGGTATAAAAGCAGCAAAAGGTCTTGTGGAAGATAATCTTTTGGGGGAGTTTAGGCTTGTTAGTTAATTAGCTCTGGAAGTCCTAAGGTTTTGAACAGCAGTGAGGATTACTGCATAAAACATAACAGATGCTTTACAGTTGTTGCAGTTTTTTCTCTTCAGGTTATCACAAGGGATTGTGGTTTGAGAATATTTGCTCTCTGAGTTTGAGAATTTATGAAATGGGGCATTCCTATTATTTTTGAAATGAGCGTATGGTACAGTTGTGATAGTCTCAAATCTCAAAGCATTCATCAGGCTGTGTTGGGATGTAACAGAGTAGGGAACTGGAGTGCAAGGTTCTCTCTAGTGCACTGAAATACACTGCAGAGCTCAGGTCATCTGTAGTTAATGGGAAGAAAAGATGACTTTGCAGTCTGAATAGCTTGCTTTCTGAAATTCTGCTCTCACTTTGTAATATGCCTTAAGCCCTTTGGAATTCTTTGAGTGACAACTTGCAGCAGACAAATATTTTGGTTCTGTAACTTCTGCGTTGCATTCCGAAAATTGTAGTACTTAATATATGTCACCCACAGGAATACAACTGTGAATGTTGTATCTTATGTGATCCTGAATTACCTCTGATCCAGTGAAGATAGAGGCAGATGTTAAATGCCTTAATACCCCAGATAATAAAGGGAAAATTTCCCCAGATCCATAGAATGCACTTGCATATTTTATCCTCAGGTTGATGAATGTACAGAGAGTTGAAAGAATTACAGGAACTTCACTCTCCTGTGAGACTGTAACATCCCTCTGGCTGAATAAGTTACTAGATTTTCACTGCATTCTCTGCTTGCCCAACTACAGATGCAGCTCAAATGTTGATTGAAGGGCTATTTTCCATTGTTATTTTTCCCACAAGTGCAAAAGGTACAGGTTCTTTTCAAATGTAAAATTTGTCCTTTTTACTGCAGTTTCACAGAGCATGTATAATCTTATAATAAGAAGTTTATGGTTTTCATTATTTGGCAAGGGCCAGTGTTTTAAAAACAAAACATCTAAAACATTTTGAAAACTTGTGTGCTAAGGATTTTTAAAAATGTTTTTTCACAAAATTAATATGTTTTCTGATTTTATGTAATGCACAAAGCAAACAGGGTAATTATGGCAAAAAGTGTCTCTGCACTGTGCAGTCATTTGAGGTCATTCTATGTTGTTGGAGAAAGTGCTGCCAAAGAGTAGCTAGTATTCTAACAGAGTTCCATTCAGTGAGAGCACAGAGTATTATTAAGTAAGCATTGCTTAATTTATGTTATCAGTAGTATGCTGGTAAAAATAACAAAATACTTGGTAATTTGTTCTGGTATAACGTATCTTTTGGTGCTAGGAAGTGAGGGTCTTACTCTGCCAGAAATAAACCTGTTTTTTCTGATGCCCTGCAATACATCACATTTCATGAAATTGAGCTAGTATTTCCGAGAGTGATTAATCATGCCCATTAACTTACACATTTTTATTGTTTCCTTTCTAAGTGATTGCTCTCAGATCATCTACAATAATTCTTTTGAATTTTTCAAACACGAAGCTTAGATTCTTAACACATTGTGCATTTTGCATGCAACTGTGATTCTTCTTGTATATTAGCTAAAGCTGACATTGCTTTCTATAAACATATTAATTGACATGTTAAAAATTCATTAGACAACCTGAGCTTCCAAGGCTTGTAAAAATAGAAGCCTTGTAAACCAATCTAACTATATCAGTGCAGCCCCAGTCCTTTGCTTATCAATATTGGTACCTTAACAATTTGCTGCTGATGCACTACCAGACAGATCTTGTAATGACAGGTGATGCCAATACACAATGAGGTATGTTAGAACTGTGCTGTTTACATTATTAATGGTTGTTTGAATATGAGCAAGTTAACCTGTTAGGAAAACACTGTTAATGCTTCATTCCTCAGAGAAATTATTCAGTAAAACTTTGCTTATTGACAACAACATTTTTTTTTGTTATTAAACGTTTATAATAAGGAATTTAAGAGGGGGCAGTAGCTAAACATGAGTACAAGTAGCAGCTTTAGACAGCTGAAGTCTTTTTTACCTCACTTTATACACCTAAACTCTTTTCAATTACATAGCCATCTAAATGTTTCATAAGTTTTAAAATGTTGCGAGTTTGCATGGAACACAGAAATGGCATTAAATAGGTTTCAGTTTACAAATAGATGAAATGCACCTTCTTCTGTGTTCGAATGTGCAGGCTCTGCATAGTTATGCAACTTGGTTCACAGTTTTCTAGACCTGGAGATTTTGCTGTGTGACAGGATGATGTGTTGTGGTGTTGGTAAAATGCTGCGATTCTGGAATATACTGGGCAGCGTTTCATTACTCTCTGCTTTCTACTGGCAAACTGGTGCAGATGTGCCAGTGCTGAAAGCATGGCAAACTTGGGGCACACCTGCAGCGAGGTCAGTCGTGCTGTGTGTGAGTTGGGGTGATCTTGTCTCCTTGAGCACACTGATTCACACTGAGAGCTGTCTCACAGACTCCTCTCGCAAGCAAACCAGGAGGCTCCAAGCCAGTCTGCTCTGTTCTGGTATCCATTACTTGCACCCGTGTGGCAGGGAAAGTGATCCTTAAGACTAAGGTAAGTCTTGTGTGTAAAGGAAGACTGTGTAACTACTTACTACAGGCACTGAAGAACAGCAACTGGAATGGGAGTGTTCAGGTCAGAAGAGCAAAGTAAAATTACCTCGAAGAGAAGTTTGAATTATATTGTGACTTTTAAAAGAAAGGTTTCTTCCTTTAGTTATTTGTTTCTCTGTGCCATGGTATATTTATGGTTTATGAGGCTTTTGTTACATCGTGGCAGTCAACCTGCTGCCATGCTACAACCAGTGTGGTCTCACAGGGAGTAGTTCCTAATTGAGTTACTTACTGGTGACTGGTGTAGTGCTGATTCCTAGCAGAGGATGTGCTCCAGTGAATCTTTAACACTTCTCAGCATTGCTGAACTTGTGAGATCTAGTGAGTTTGTAGCATAAGTGGTTATGACTGTAGGCCCTGTTGTTCTTTCTACATGTACTTGTGCAGGTACCAGAAAGCTAAACATATGGGAACAGACTTTGTTTAACAACACATGCTGTTGTATTTTAATTTGACACATCTCAGTACATAGTAGACTATCAGGTCTCCTTAGTCCTTAACATAATTTGATACAATTTCAAAGATTAATTAGGTTAAGAATGAGTGATGTGGCAGGCAACATTAGTATGGTCTGCTTCAAAATGGAAACAGAGGAGGAAAAAAAGTTTAATGTGATTTTCATGTCATCTAGTTTACACTTTACAGTGTTCAATTTTATCTGTCATAATTTTGATTAAAAAGAAGCTTGTTTTTCTAAGCCAGAAAAAAAAAAATTGAGCATAACAACTCATTATCCAGGTGTATTTGGGTAAGATAGGAAGTAAACACCCTCAAAGTTCTTACTCTGCCCTGTGCAGCAAGAGTTTCAAAGAGGATGCAGGAACCTCCTAATGGGATTTTATAATGAAAATGCTAATAAAAGCTCGCAGAGGAGTACCTAGTCTCTTTCTTTGCATGACTGCATATGACCAAAAAAAGTAATTGCATAATCTTTCTTCCTTTGGCCACCTGCTAATAATTGGATGGTGAATCTTTGACTTGAAATTGCAAATGCATGTGTGTGCCTAGGTGCACTTCATCTTACTGTTAAATTAGATTATTTAATATGTTACAATTAAGAAAACCCCTTATAAATCTGCATCAAAACTTATGGAAAAAGATTCAGCCTTTGTCTGTTTCTGCAGTCTGTTGTCTGCAATGCAGGTGCAGTCTATGCCAGACAGATGCTTATTTGGTAGATTGTGGGGTCTGTGTGTACTCAGTACTGTATTTGATGCTTATCTTGGTCCCTTGTTAATCAGAGAATAAGAATACCAATATTATAAACCTCAAACAGCATTATGAGAGCTAAAGACTTGCAAAGAATTTGAAAACTGGGAAATGCTATACAACCTTAGCTGGGTTTGCTGGTGGGCATCATCAGGAGTAACTTTTGGTTTTTTCTCACCACACTTTGTGCACAGTATAGGTAATAATACGTGATTCAACAATAGTAAAAGAAATTTTAAAAATCTTTGCAACACTTCCATGATAGAAATAAAAGGTTATTCTCCTGACATAGAGGGAAACTTCAGCACAGAGAGGGGTCTTCAGCAGTGTTAAATGCCTGGGCTGAGTCCTGGGGTCTGGTACATCAGCACTTGGAATGATGCAGTGTGTGCTCACAGCAGAACTGTGGTTGTGAATGGCAGCAGGAGCATTCAGCCCCTCTGTAAACTGGAGCCTGCAGTTATCCACTCAAGCTCCCACAAAAGTCGTGTGCTAGTAGTGAGTGATTTAAGCAACTTGCCAAGCATTTCTAGCAGCTCTGTGGTGGAGCCCAGGCTGCGGATAGATTCTGCACTGCAGCATGTAAGTGCCTTAACAATGACAGGATCTTTCTCTCTTGCAGTCTCCTGCTTTTCTTAAAATTTCTACAGCCAATGACATTGGTTTTTTTAATGAGATAGCTGTTCTCATGACTTTGATTGTCTTGACTAATCTTCAGTCTGTGAGGGGAGGGAAAATACGATCTTGTAATTTAAAGAGCCTATTAGTTGGGTTTCTTTAGAAAACAAGCTATTCTGCTCTAAGGAATCACGGTAAATCTTAAATTTTTCATCAGTGAAATTTTTCAAATTGTGAAACCTAGAGCCTGGATTCTGGAGCTTCTGGAATGATCGAAGAAATAAATTTTGTGCTGCTATGTGGAGGAGCATTAGAGGCTTGATGTGCTTTGTGTTTCACTGGTATTTGCTCAGGTGTTGTCAGATGCCACTCTGGAGAACTTCACATTTTTTTAGACAGGTGACATCAGAAGCAGCAGAACCTTATTGTCAGGTTTGACAGCTAAAATGGACTTAGGAGACTCCTAGCCCCAAATGTAATGTGAAAATATTAAGTACTCTAACATATGGGTAGGGATGTTTAGTGCTATATCCTTATTCTATATAGGATTAAACTGCTGAAAATGAATATATGTTGTCTGTACATGTATAAAATAAATTTTAAAGATGGAAGTAGTTCTTCTTTTAAAAGTGTCTGGGACTGCTGAAGCTTTAGAGATTAAATCCTATGGAGAGTGGCTGAGGGAGCTGGGAGTGTTTAGCCTGGAGAAAAGGAGGTTCAGGGGTGACCTTATCACTCTCTACAACTCCCTGTCAGGAGGCTGCAGCCATGTGGGAATCGGCCTCTTTTCCCAGGTAACAGGCGATACAGGATGAGAGGAAATGGCTGCACCTGGAGAGGTTCAGGTTGGACATCGGGGAGAATTTCTTCACTGAAAGGGTGGTTAAACACTCGATTGGGCTGCCCAGTGAAGTGGTGGAGTCACCATCCTTGAAAGTGTCCAAGAAACAACTGCACATGGCATTTAGTGCTATGGTTTAATGAACACGGGGATGTTTGGTCAATGGTTGGACTTGATGACCCTGAAGGTCTTTTCCAGCCTTAATGATTCTCTGTTTCAATGACTTTTACTGATCTGGGTTTGAATAAGGCTAAGTCCACTATACTCAGGGACCCCTTCTCTACTGCAGGCAGGTGCCATGCTCTGGAGCAAGAGATATTCCTGAAAGGCTAGACAAGAGCCACCTACACCGACATTTTCTGTCTCTTTCAAACAAGTTTGAGAATACGTTTCAAGCAAACTCTGCTGTTTTTCCTTGGCATGTGGGTTAGTCTCACAATCTCATGAATGTTACAAAAATAGCTCAAGAAACCAGACAATGGAGCTTTACAAACTTCAGCATTAGAGAAATTTGCCTTGATGATGAGTAATAACAAATTTTGACAAAAGCAGTGTCAAAATCTGATTGTATTGTCAATTTCATAATTTTGAACGTATTGTCAACTATGTTAACTCGGTAGATTTGTTGAGTCTCAATTGTCCCCATCATAATTACAATTTATCATGTAACTCAAATAGGATGGGGCAGTGAGAGGCTGACAAAACAGGTGTGGTGTAATTCTTGTTTTTAGCGCTTTCAGTGAATTTCCGTTAGCCAATATTTCTGCGTATAACTTGGTGGTGACTTGTTGCAGTGTAAAAGATCTGGGAAAACTGTGCCATTGAAGGAACCCCATGGACCTCTCTTATGTGTTATCTGTAGTTCTTAGAAAATTTTCACCTTTTTTTTCTTAACTGTAAATTAAAATAATGATCAAGTTTCTGTATCATGGTTTTTTAAGAAAGGATCTGACATTTTTTTCTTCATCGTAAGTTGGACACCTAGATCTTGAACAAGGATAGGAGAACTTCCTTCTTGTTCAGAGGGGGAGATTTATACCAGCCTGATTTGGCGAATGTTTAAAAAAAAGGAAGCACACACTGGCGTTAAACCCCAGACGACACAACACAGACAGGCTGCAGGGAGCCTGTGGCTGACAGGAGCATGTGGGGTTTGTAATCTCTGCGTGCAGCACCACGGCTGCTTCCTGCCTCATGCAGTTCATCACAGGGCTGTTTTGCCATGTGGTTGTGATAACTATGGGAATTGTCACGGGCAGTTAGGAGCCAACATCATGTTTCATGCTGAACATGGAGGCTTGGCAGGTTTGCTTTTGTATGCTTCTACCACATAAATGCTTCTGTAATATCAACATGATGGTGTGGCTCATGTTTTTACAGAGCTGGAGATCACATTTTGTGTGACACTGAATCAAAGTTTTGAATGTTTCTGATTATGTATATTTTTACTATATATATATATGTTATTGAATCTGTTCCTGTCATTTATTGTTGCTACTGTTGTATGGCTTCTTCCATCTTATGAGAACCCTCAAATTCCTTTCACGTCAATGACTTGTTGCAAAAAGCTGATTTATTTTTAAATTTCTTACAAGGTTGAAGTAGCTGGCTCTGGGCCACAGATGTACTTCATGCTGTTTAAAAGGATCATTTCGGCTTGCATTTCCAAATAGACTAGTTTATAAAACTTAGGATTGCTGTTTTTTAAGAATTGTCAGAATCTCTCTAAAATGCTTGTTACTAGGATTTGTATTTCATGTTTTTCCATAAAGCCATAGGGAGAATTTAATTCACTTATCAGAGTGCTGCCAAATTCTCCTCAGAATTGGTAGTGAAGATTAAAAACTTACTTGAGATTGCTTTGGATCTTTCAGGTTGCCAGGAGCGTGAGCTGTGGCTTTTGTGGGCTGACTGCAAGCAGCCCTGCATGGTCTCTGTCACATCTGATCCTCTACACCTGCCTCTTTGTTGTCCCCTCAGGCAGCCGTAATGCCTTAGTCTTTCGTCTTTCCTTCAGCAGCTATATTTCTGGGCTTTTCTAATTTCTTTACCCCTGTGTTGCCTTGTTGAACTTAGTATTTGACCTAGCTGTGTATTTGACCCATGCCCCCCTCCTGATTGCAGCCTAATGCAACACACTGCAAGAGTGGCCAGCAACTCACTGGGTTTCTTCGAATCCCCCAGTAAAATATGAATTGCCTTATGGACAGTGCCTCACTTTTAATAAAAATTATTTTGTGCCCCTTTTCCAGTCAGCGAAGCCTGAAATAAAAGAGTAATTTTTAAAAATTCACGTACCCTTTTTTGTTTTTTATTCAATAGAAAAAAAGAATGCTCTTTAAAAATAAAGCTTACCTGTCAAACTTGTGTACAATTTAGAGTGCAAAAACATTTGTTCTTCCTTTTTTTAAGAGACTTCATGGGAAACTGCAGTTGGGAAAATGGAGTATAAGACTACTATGTATGCACTTGGCTATTACTTGCAGTTATGCATTGAGAGTGATGAATATGTATATTTTTTTAAGAAATGTATATTGGTAATGATTACTCTGAGATTCATTTCCTTGCATTTGATGAGTAGCTACAATTATTAGATCTCTAAAAAGAAGGTGAAGAAGGAATAAGAATTGAACATATATCTGCATATATCTGTTCAATTAAAAGTCTTTTAGAGAAAAAGCTCTTGGAATTAGAGGATCATCCTTGTGCTCTATTTTTATATTTGTGTAACAAGTTTCTCACCTACTCATGGATGCTCTAGGTGTCACAGTAATATTATGCACACTTAAAAGCCCTCTTGGGTTGTGAGATACAAATATTTCAGTGAACATGTCTGCATCAGATTTACCTCTAACCCTTCAAAGAAGAGCTTTTCCAACATAATTGAATTGACTGAGAAATCTGGTATCAGAAATAGATTGGTTTTTTTTCTCAAATGAGTATTGCCTTATTGGTAAAAGAATTTGCAAATAGCCTGAAGTGTTTGCACTGAAGTTGAAGGGCTAGATTTAGATACAGTTGATTAATGCTTTTCCTTAGTGTATATAGATATTTCCTGGGTTCTGAATTTCTGTCTTTAGAAGCATAGGATTTTATTTAATTAGAAGAGGAGTTAAGTAAGTTTGAGACTGTATACAAGACTGTACTGCAATACAAGACAGAATGATCTGTCATTAAAAAGGAGAAAAAAAAAGGTGAGTCAGGGTTTCATGGGGCTTCCCTGCTAGGAAATTAAATATTGATAGTTTTCAGGTAGCAATGCCCAGCTCTTAGAGAAAATACCTACCTGCTGGAAACATCTTTTGGTATATTACAGTATATTATACAAAATATGGCAAATTTTAGTGTTCTCTCATATGCAACAACGCAAAATGTTATGCTTAGCTGACTCTTTAATTAGCTCTCATTCTGTCTCACGTGATTTATAGCTTCATGACTCCAATGTAAAAATGATATATGACTTAATGAAGCAGCAAGCCACAATGGGTTCACACCTCTAGTTGTTTAATGGGTTCCTGGAGGTAGGGGAATGGTTATGGTGGAGAAGAGGAAGCCATAAGCATCTCCTCATTTATTATGGCAAGGATGTAAAAGTCCACGTTGCTGTGACTTACAGTTGTTTGCCTCCTTGTCACCCATACAATTCATTGTAGTGAGGAGGGGAGGGAATGTGGCTCTTCCATAAAGCATAAAAATAGCAGGTAAGGTAAGAAATGCAGATGTAATCTTTCTTGCTCAAATTTAGTTTAGTGCAGCTGTTCGACATATTTGGAATCTAACTTTTTCTTGATCCTAGAGAAGTAGTGTTTCAGTGTGATTTACTTTCAGTAATGGGCTGTAAAACCCTTATTGGCCAACTGTTTTTCTTAGCTAAGGAGTTTTGGGGAGGTTTCTTCCAAATGGCTACTTTGACCATACAAGTAACTTTTTTGAAGAAAGAGGGGATTTTTGTCGTACTACTCTTACACCTGAAGTTTCTCTAGTTATGGTTCTGTTAGTTTCACGTATTTGTCCTTACAGCATCTTTGATATAGGGGTTCTGATTTTCTTAATTCCAATACTGTAAATTCAGATTAGTTAATTCTGGATTCTTAATAACTTAAGTGGTCTAAGCATGTCTTCTGTAATGGAAAGGGGAAAAGAATCAGTGATATCAGAGAAATGAACTGCCGTCAGCCTTGTTTGGATCTCCAGAAACCATTTGGTTTCTATTTGGGGCAGCAGCTTTCAGTAATAACTGTGGGGAACCCTCTGTAATACAGGAGGGGAAAGAGGCCCTTTTATTTTACCATGCAGCTGCATGGTAAACGTTAAAGAATTACCACCTTCTGACAAGAGTACAGTAACATTACAGGTATGTTTCTGGAATCTGTGTCTGACACAAACACATTTATTTCTGAGTCTCTTGTGATCTATATCCATTTCCTACATATTTCAGGAATTGACCATTCCTTATTTAGCTTGTGGTCCTATGTCTGTGGACCTACAAAGGCTAAAACCTTTGCTGGCTTGCATTGGGGTTTGCCCTTAGAGTTTTTAAAGTACCTCTCCCTTCCCTCCTTCCCTTTCTCTTTCTCTCTTTTGGTTTTTCTTCTTCTTTTTTTTTTCCCCATCTTGTGAAGTTTGGACTTACTGTTACTAATCTGCAAGAACTGTGCGGTACCTTTTCAGTTTATACATGAACTACTGAGTTTGTAAGTGGAGACTACTAACTACTCCCATGATGGGAGATACGGTTTCTGACATAAATTTGGGGGTTTGCAGACAGTAATATTTTGCTATTGCCAGGTGTTTATTGATAATTAAGGATTTGTAGAATTTACAAGTTCTTCCTTCAAATATCTGGTTACTTTCTCACATTCATAGAATTTCTTTCAGTTTTTCTGGACTTCACAGTCTCTTCTGGAACCAGCAGTCTTTGGGACAGCTGGTTCAGGAATTTTTAGGCATCTGGGGAAAAAATAACAACACTCCCCCCCTTTCCAGTCTCCTCTAAGCACTGGCAGTGGCTCTAACTGTGCAAGTGGGCTGTGCAAGTCATTGTTGCATTTGGCTTTTGGACTCTCATATAGTCCTTTTACATGTCGGTAGAAGAGAAAATGTGCTTTGCTGTTTTACAATTGCAGTTTGTGCTTACTTCATGTTTGCAGTAAAACACAAATACAGCATTCAGGGAAATACACAACTTTATAAGGCTGTGGTGGAGTTTGAGAAATTAGCAAAAAGCAAAGATTACTGCTCTTGGAAAGGTAGATCAGTCCTCTGTATTTGGTAGTGTGTTAGGTTATAATTTCAGAAGTGAATTACAGAAGCTTTCCCAGCACTTGTGAAACTGTTGCAACTTCTGGGAAATCTCAAAGAAGCTGTGGTTTCTGCTGGACCTTTCAAGGCGGCTGTTTTGTAACGTATAACGGGGGTCTTGCTCAAAGTACAAGGACCATCAGAAGGGCCATTTTCAGAGTAGAGTAAGGAGTATACATGGCATTCACTGAATAATCCTGGAAGTACTTGCTGCCAGAATGGAAAATTTCATAGTGCAATGCCCCGCATGCCCTATGTTCTATGTTCTCACTCCTTTCAAAGCTGGCTGGAGGCTTTTTAAACGATTTTGTGTCAGTGTGTGACTCTGTTGTAAACCAGAATTTTGGCGGCAGTGGTGGTTCCCGATTCCCTGTGTGTGCATGTGTGTGTGTGAGCTCACTCATCACCACGAGGTAGGCTGAGGTCACCTACTGAGAGCAGCCCTGCCTGTGAATGAGGGCACACTGAGAAAGTGAACTTTGGCCTAGTTAATGACCTAAACTAGAAAGAGTTTTACTTAATATGAAATACAAGCACGTGTGTTGAGGTATTTTAAGTAAACCTGTTCATATTCGTGTAAGTTAAAACCTACAGATGCTATTAAGATCATCGAGCATCTTAATTTTACTTTCAGAATGTTTTATCCAATTCCGAGTCATCCTGACTTAACTTTGAATATGACCAGTTCTATTTTACAAAGTGGTATGTTTTGTAGGTATTTTTGTAGGTAAGAAATACATATGTTGGTAAATATATGAATATAAAATAGTGACACTGATGATACCTTTATTTAAAGGTGTTTGCATACTTGCTGTCACCATGAGGTTATTGCTGAACTATTCAAGTGTTTTTCTTCCCAACTCTGGCATTTTTTTCAGGTACAGATACATTGATGTACTTGACTTCAATAATGCATGTGTGGGTCCCTCGTTTTCTAGGGACATTGTCGCACGCTCGCTGATCCACCTGTGCAGAAGCATTTGTGAGCTCAGAGCCTAAGCATATTACTGCTAAATGTAATTAGATGCTAGACTCACACTGGAGAGCAACTGCTTCCAAGTGTCACCCAAGATTAACTGAACAGGAGTGGTTGAGGACACTTTAACTACTGCATGCTTGGAAAACCATTCTGAGGAGGCAGACTTTTAAAATTGATACCTGGGGACTGTGAGCCATTACTGAACGTGTAACTCCTTACTGAAAAATGAGTTTAAAAATGTTCCTCTTTGCTTAGTTTTCTTTTAATTTATTTTTTTATCCTGTGAAATAGTTTGATCAAAAAACAGTATCTATGTATTAGTATACTGATTGTTTTGCTGCTGATTTTGCTGAGTGCTGATGTCTGCTAATACATCTTTCTTCTTTGTTTGTATAAGAAATCTGAAATGAGTATCTAAAAGGCAGAGGGTCAGTATGATCAAATCAAGTATTTGCCAACTTGAATGAAATATTGTATTAAAATGGCAAATAATGGATGCCACAGTGGCACTGTTTAGGCTTGCTATGTTTTAGGAACCTTGGGATTAGTGTTTATCTGTCCCATAAAGGACACAAATCATTTAGATTAGAAGTAATCTGATTGTATTGAAGTACAAATTATAGCACAAAGGCCATTCAAGTGGGTTAAGTGACCAGGGTTGGTAAACACCATATGACTGCTGATTGGTCGATGAAAGAGTATTAACTGAAAGATAATGATGGATTTTAATCCAAATCTCTAAAGCACAACAGCTGTAGTTCCCAAATGAGTTCACTCACTGACAGTTTTAGGACACCGATTTATTTGTTCCTATTTCTCTTGCACAACAATTACTTTGAAATATAACTTATTTTCCTGTATAGAATATAGTTATTCCACACAGCTTTCTTTGATTAGATTTCTCTTCTACTTTCAGTGACTTCATTACAATTTTTCTGCATTTTACATTGGAGAAATTTCAGGTTTTCTGTTTCAGTGTTCTGCAATATGCTAAGGTAAATAGTTTGGGTGACTTGGTTTAGGACATTCAGCTGATATTCTTCTTTTTCATGTCTTTTATGAATATAGTATGAAGTCTAGTTAAGTATTAAAAAAAAGGCGAGTTGGTATTCCCGTATGAACTTGTTTACAGAATGCTTGCTGATGTTAATGCCTAATGCTTTTCACTGATAATAAATTATCTGAATTTGTGTAGTGTGTTTTATTTCAGAGTGCCTATATGTGGTTTAAAAATGGAAAGTGCATTGTGTAAAAATGACATTATGATATCCTAAGAGTGAGAAGTGGCAGGTATTTAGGACTACAATGTAACATTGTTTGGGATGTGAAATGAAAAATGTAGGCAGACTGTATTTATTAATGATTTCAGTGTTGGGGCAATACTAGCTTTTTTGAGGTTTTTGTTGCAATAAGAACTTTCGCGGGAAAGTTTCACATTTTCTCAAGCTTTCCCCCCAAATTTGTGCTTGTACTGAAGTCAGCATGTTCATTACAAGGATCAGTTGAATGTCTTCAAAAAGAAAGTAATTTAACTTTGTGGTTTCCTGGTCCATCTGTCTGCTTGATTTTGGAAGGTCAACAAGAGAACAGATGAAGTGGTACTTAATCATTGTTTACAATCTAAATGGTCAGACACATGAAAAATAGTTAAAGTCTTTCAGAATGATACTGTTTCATCTTGTCTGTCTTTTTATCTGAAAGAATATGTGTGATAAAACCATTCCTGTATTGTTATTCAGGCTTTATTCAGATAATCTCGATAAGATATGCCCTCATGCCAGGAGCAGGCATTAGATCAGCCTGTGTACTGTCCCTACAGGTTGTTTTGAGAGCAAAAATGGAGTCATTAGTACCTAGGTCATGTTTTTTCCTTTTGATGTAGACATGCCTAACGCTATCAATAGTGTAAGTAGGTATGGAACTTTTCCTTTGGATTAGTGTAATTCAAAATGCAGTTAGGAAAACTGCCTGGTAAAGAAGTTATTGGTAAAGACCTTTGCAAAACTGGGAGGGTATTGGTCACTTCATACTGAAAGGAGACCTCAAATGCAATTATGTTGCAGCAGCCTGAAATTCTGTTAGAAAATCATGACAAAAAAATTGTGACCTACCTGTACTTGGTTTTGGAGCCTATGAAGTCTCTTAATTTGTTTCCTTATAAATGTAATAGATACTACTTAGGTGTTATAACACAGTAATT
Source organism: Daphoenositta chrysoptera (assembly GCA_013397915.1). Taxonomy (NCBI): domain Eukaryota; kingdom Metazoa; phylum Chordata; class Aves; order Passeriformes; genus Daphoenositta; species Daphoenositta chrysoptera. The sequence goes on from VZRO01008085.1 coordinate 232,003, forward strand.
TTCTCCCTGAAAAGCTGCATAAACCAAACTTCTAATAAACAGTAACTGTACTGCAGGTGCTATCTTGAGAGTTAAAGCTGTTTGGGTATTGGCTTGTGCATTTGGATAACTACTGCTACTTCATGGGAAGGACAAAGCAAGAAAAAAAAAACCAAACAAGAAAATGTGACAGGGTGCTCATAATATGTTTTCTGTACGTCTTTTGTGTACATGCTTGGCCCAGCAGTAGCCATGGAATATAATGTCATGTGTCATTCTTGCACAAGCAATTGTGCAAGGACTTTGGTCTGCCCAAAGTTAGGGCAGGAGATGGGATAGAGAAACCTGCTAAGTGTTGTTTCTCATGTTGACAGACTAAACATGTCTTACAGCTTTTGACATTTTGAATGTGGTTAATCCTTAGATGATTATCTGTGTGAATTTTTTGGTCATTGGCGTATGTGAAGCTGGGCAAATCCAAAGGTGGCCATGAGGTGGCGTGAGGTTCCTCCCCTTCTTTGCGCCTTTGGGAAATTTTGCTGTGTGAGGAATGTTAGGCTTAGCCACAAGTATGCAACGAGTGAAAAAAACCTCAGTAAAATCCAAATGGTGACTGTGCCATGAATTTCTCCTGAGAATCTGTCATGACCGAGTGTGACTCTAGAAAATCTTTAGAGAACAAGATCAAGGTTGATCAGTATATAGTATATATACAGCATCTGTGGTTGCACAGAGTTAGAGTGATAACCCTCTCTATTAAGATACTTCTTTCTCCCTGTTGTGTATTTTATTGTTGTGTTTTGTTTTTTTTGCTTATTTTTTAGGAGAGATTGTTAATATCTCAAAGGAGGAGACTGGGCAGTAGGATACATCCCCATTTCCTGGAGAGTATTTGTTGATCAAATACTGTTGATCAAAATTTGTTGCACAGCTGCAAGTGCCACCTGAGCAGGACTGAGGAAGCTGGCACTCCATCAGCCTGATTCACGAAGGGTCTCCTAATTGAAAGACCTTGTCATAGGTTAAAAGTGTTTGGAAAAACAAAGCTGCTATCTCACATCTCAAATTGATTCCTGCCCCAAATTTGGGGAAAAGTCTTTAAACGTTTAACACAAACAAAAAACCCTTTGGAAGTTGCTTCTGTAAAATTTTGGGTTCTCAAGTTTTCAATTTTTCTGTTTGTGATGCTTGTTTGACATTGCTGAAATAGATGCTTATGATGGTATTTAATGACTATGCAATTTCTGAAAATAACATTTTGACAAAATTGCTTATGTTGTAGAGAAAACTGGCCACAAACCAGGATTTTACAAGGGGAAGTAGAAAATGTAATTGGAAATTTGTAGCTGTATACATTTGGAAATTTCTTCTGGAAACTAAATCCTTAATATCCTTTCCTTTGTAAGGATATTTTGTGATATCTATGAACTCTAGTTGCTTTCCTGTGTGGTCTGCTATGGCAGATGAGTCTGTTTCTGCTGACAGTTGAACTGGGCTTTCTTCATTCATTTGTTAGCCAAGGACTGATAAATATTTAAAAAGAAATAATGTGGCATTTAATTGACTGTTTGGCCTAATGATTGAATTGGTCATTTAGCATAAGCTGAATTAATTACAATATCTGAGAACTCTTACTTAATTGCCATACCTAATGAAGCATAATTAAATAAAAAATTTGATTTGTATATTGTTTAGAAGTATTTTGTTAAATGAGCTAGTGATTCCTAGCCTTCCTGCCTTTCAGGGATAAGGGAGCATTAATGTTCAAATTGCAAAACTGATGAGTGTCTTTCTGGAGTTCAGAAAACTGATTTGATTACTACTCGTGACAAGTTCAGACTGAGATGGGTGCAGAGAAGGGTTCTGACCAGGGAAAAGGACATCCTGTCTAATTATAGGGAGACTTCCTTAGTTTTGGAAAATAAAGAAATGATATAATCGTAAAGTGGTTTGGATTGGAGGGGAGCTTAAAGGTCATCGAGTTCCAACCCCCTTCTTTGGGCAGACACACCTTCCCCCAGATCAAGTTGCTCAGACCCCTCCATCCTGGCCTTGAACACTTCCAGGGGTGGAGCACCTGCAGCTCCTCTGGGCAGCCTGTTCTAGTGCCTCACCCCTCTCACAGTGAAGTCGTTCAAGATTATAACTAATCTAAACTTCCCTCTTTCAGTTTAAATCATTACCACATGTCCTGTCACTACATGTCCTGGTGAAAACAGGGAGGTTGTGGGAACATGGGGGAAGACAAAACACTTGCCTTCTGATGGATTTATGGACTGTACACAGCAGGGAAAGAGAAATTAAACCACCAGCCAGGGCTGACACAGAATCAGTGCCTGGATTGTATGACCAAATACTGATTGTTCAGGGTTTGTCCTGGCAGAAGTACATAAGGACTAGAATTTAGGTTTGGGCTTTTTGGTTTTTTTAAGTCTTATGTTTCTTGGTGATAAAACACAGCAGCAGTCCAGACCCTGATCAAGTGCATGGCTGAGAGAACATAAATGCTCCTGCCTAAATATTGTCAGCTCTGAACATTCAGAAATTGTCTCAGATCTAAAAGAAAATTGAAATTGGTTTCTCTTTAATTCCCTTCTAGTTTTTTGAGCCTTTAGGGTTCATGTTTTCAGTCAGCTCTGCTAGGATTAGAAGGATATTTAAAAAGCTAGAGTTCCTGGGGATTTTTATGACTGTATGACCCAGGCTTAAGAAAAATGCCTAATACTGCAAGATATAATTCTGAGAGCTAGCTGCCCTGAATTTGTGAGTGGAGTGTCATAAGCAAAGGCAACATCAGATTGATAAATTGGATTTTACTAAGTGAACCTTTCCAAATGTTTCATGTTTCAAAATCTCATGTTTGTGATGTCAACACAGGAGGCATATTCAACCTGCCGGATCTTTTAAGGCAGTAAGTGTGTTTAAAACTGTCTTTAATAGAAATTGTGTTCAGTTATCAGCTATTCAGCAAAGGACAGCTTGAGCACAGATCAACTAGGTAAGCCAGTGTGAGAGAGCAAGATCTTCATTGATTGGAGGATTTAATAGAAGAATTATTAATCACAAGGATGTTTTATGTTACGAAGTCAACTGTCGGCACATGGGAAAAAGAATGGGTTTTTAAAAATTTCTTTATTAATAAAATGTTGAGGAAATTGAAAACTACCAAATATCTCCAAGGAAAGTGACAGCTCGGGCAAGGGAGAGAGCTACTGAAATAAGGTATAAAAGTCAGCTTTACTGCAATCTTAAAGTTGCAAAGGGCTTTGAAAAGTGAATGACTGGAGAGAAATATCTCATGAGAGTAAAATGGGCTTCTGAAAGATAACTTCAGCTGAAAATGCTTAAGTAAAAGCTTCTCGTTGTGCACCTCAGCATTTTCTAGTGCAAAAAATATATATTCTGCTCACACTTTCATCTTCCTGGGGGTTATATTTATTCAGAGGAGATTAATGGCCAATTTTCTGTGTGACTGCTGTCATCAGAAGTTTATCCCTTTGCAAAATTACTTTTTTTACTTTTTAGGGGAGCAGTATGCATGAAATTCTGTGAAGACTTCAAATACATAGTTTTAAAATGACAGGTGGAATGATGTTTATATCCCTGATCAGATGCCAGCCTTGTATTCTATGCAGGATGATGGTACAAGACTGATTGTGACTTGCATAATTTTATGTCAGATCTTTTTATCTTAAATAACTTGTATTGAATTTTAAATGCATTTATGGTTACCTGGCCAATTAATAAAGCCACGTGTTCTACAGAGAGCTGCACTAGGATGCACAGATTAGTGAACTCTGCAGTAGAGGAAGCAGTCTGGGATGATTTAAAACAACTGACAGTTGTACAAACACTCATTTAAAGAAGGCTAAGGAAACATGCTTAAGGAGCATGGAGAATCTACCTTGTTGCCCCTCATTGCCTCTGGCTGTGTGTCTGGGGGGAGAGGAATGACAAATCCTTTTCTTTCCTTGTAGTTTTCCAGAGTTTGCTTTTTTTTTTAAGATAGTCCCTGCTTTTTCTTAGGAGCTAAGCTGTCATTTGCAGTTGAGTGGTGCTCTGTGTTGCTCTGCCCTTCATGGCCTGGATGCTGGAGGAGGTGATGTGCTTGTGCTGGGCTGGAGGCATCTCTCTTGAGCATTTGGCTCAAGGTGGCCCTGGCTGTGGTGCCAGGGACTCTGACAGTGCAGGGCCCCTGCAGAGACCTTTGCAACCCCTCTCTCTCTTTACTGTGCAGTACAGACCTTCATGATCTCTCCTTTGTGTCCTGTGCTTCTGATGTTAATGATTTAAAGGCAGTTTGTCCATATTTTGAAATTTCATTTCTGAAGGGTTGAGCTTAAGCAATGCTTCTTTTTTCATCCACACAGACAGCGATGTAACCTTTATACTTGTGCAACGGTTAATTCCCTGCCCCAGTGAAAGGTTTTCATGTACCTGGTGATTTAAAAAGATTTGGAAAAATGCTTCTGTGGATGCATTTTTCTGTTTTCTCTGCTTGCTTTACATATTTATCAATGTAAAAAAAGAAATTTAATTAGATCATTTAAAAAGAGTGCATAGAATTATTTAATGTAGTTTGAGTGCCTAATAGAGGGTATTGGGGAAATGGCTATATTTTTGATTAACCATCTATAAATGCATATGACAGATGAAGTGAGTTTATACTGGTTGTGAAGCAGGCAGTAGATATCATACTAGTTCTGCTTTTTAATTGTCTTTTCTTTCTTCTGTATATATATAATATGACAGCACATAAGCAGGAGGATAAGAAGACTTTACAGAGAGGGTAGAAAAAAAATTGCAACCAGTCAAGAACTGATGGACACCAGTTATCAAAATGATAGGAGTAGATAGATTGCAAGAAAAGGAGGCAGAAAACTTCCGAAAATTTTTTTTCAGGCCAAGGAAAACTTTAAGTTCTGCAGAATTGCTTCTTGGTCTCAGGTTCCCTCTGAACTTGAGGGCCATATGTGCCTTTTGCCACTGATCACAGTGAGAATCCTTAGCTGCTCCCAGGTTTGTAGGTAGACCCAGCAGAGCATTGTAACTTCTTGATTTACTGCATGTCTTCTACAGTGCAACTTACTCTTATTTTATTGGTCAGTTAGAGAGCTATAGCCTCCCGGTTTGTCTGATCTAAAATAAACTTAAACTAATCTAGTAGGTCTCAACAAATCATCTAAACTTGACAGCAGATGGCACATGCCTTTTATTTAGCCCTGCATGTACTATCTTGGTGGGTGGTAACTGCCTTAGGACAAAATCAGCATCCCACCAGTCACCATCTGGGATGGCAGATGATATGTGGGACTGTCATGAATAAGCATTCTGATGTTTGTAAATGTCTGATGGAAGACACTGCTTGTTAACGTGGCAGTTGGTATGCAGTCACCACCACGAGAAGCTCTCTTTATGCAGTAATCAGCAAAAGATGAATTGTGTGCCTTGGGTTCATCTCTGGAATATGGGTGGGTGTAAGTTGATTCTTCCGTAATTTGTTCATTTTGATGGCAAACTTGAATGGCTCTTATCTTGACAGACCTTTAGTCTTTGTTACTGCTTTTGTGCTAAAAATTTTATTCTCTTAGGTACTGTGTCAGCAGTGATATTTAGATGCCTCATGCTGCATCATACCTGATGCTGATAACGAGCACAAAAGTATGCTGTGAAATGTGCCCTTGCTTTGACAAGGGCAAATACTGGAGTATTCTGAGTTGATGTGGAAATGGAGGGGACAGTTTGGACAAAAAGGTATGAAATTGCTTGCAACACCCCATAGTTTTGTTCCAGATGCAGGAATAGAATAAAATATAAAAATAGAAATGCACATCTTCTGGCCCTCCTCCACTCCCATTTTCCCTTTTTCCCTGGGGAAGATGCAAAGACAGGAGTCTAAACCATGAAGATATCCACAGGCCACTTCCCTCATCTCCTCTGTTCCTGGCTCTATGCATAAAGCTTCTTTCCTGAATGTAAGTGCTTTGAGAAATGGTATTTAGTTCTGTCTTTTTGGAAGGGCTGCTTGTCATTCATGTGACAGGTTCCTTATGTAGAGTATTTTAGACAATAAATCTGGCCTTGAAGGAAACTCTGAGTTGTATCAAGTACAAATATCTTTGAAAGGAAGAAATCTGTGCATCTATCATGCAATTTGATTCCTACTGCACTTACAGCATCCATTTTGGTTTGTGTTATTACTGTTTTACTCATACTTAGCTGGTCTGTGTACCAGCTGAAATAGGTTCCATAGAATCACAGGATGGTTTGGCTTGGCAGGGACCTTAAAGACCAACCAGTTCCAACCCCCTGCCATGGACAGGCGCATTTTCCATGAGGCCAGGTTGCTCAGGGCCTCATCCAACCTGATCTTGAACATTCCCAGCTTCTCTGGGCAGTCTGTTATGTCTTACCACCCTCATAGTGAAGAATTTCTTTCTATTATGTAATCTAGATCAATCCGCTTTCATTTTGAAGCCATTACCTCTTGTCCTGTCACTCCATACCCTTGTGGAAAGTCCCTCTCCAGCTCTCTCAAAGACTTTTCAGGTGCTGGAAGGTGCTCTAAGGTCTTTCTGGAGCATTCTCTTCTCCAGGCTGAAAAACATCAACTCTCTCCCTCTTATCATAGGAGACGTTCTTCAGTCTTCTAATCATCTTTGTGACCCTCCCCTGGACTTTCTCCAGCAGGTCCATGCCCTTCTTACACTGGAGTCTCCAGAGCTCCATGAAAAAACAGTTTAATAAAGTGACATCTTCTTTAGTGACTCAAATAGCTGACTTGACTATTCTTTTTTTCATTGCCTCCAGAATACTTGGTGTAGAATGTCTATGAGAGTGCAGGACTTAAGAAGTTTATGCAGTTTAGTAGTGCTGGAATTGCCAACGGACCATTGTTGTGAGGGTTTTATGGAAGAGCAATATACTGCTTGAGTATCTTTATGTGTTTTTGACTATTAAGTATGATATGCAGATAGTATACCGATTTTATACTAATTAATAATAAAAGGGAAGAAACTCAAGCAATCTGCCACATGAACTCTTAATTCAGGTACTACCCTTCAGCTTAAAATTAAAATGTAGAAGTTAGTTAGGTCCAAAAGTTTATAAAACCCAGATTAGATTAAAGCAATAATATGGTTGCACTGGCTGGAAAGCACAGGAATGAGGAGTGCCTGCCAAATTTGTATGAGAAAATGCACTCATTCTCATGGCTCTTAGTTGAGGGGAGAGCAGAGTGGATTATTTACAGCATGGAAGCACATGCATGTCCTATTTCTGGATCAGGGTGTGAAATGTCAGCAAAACTAGCAAAAGGCTGGCTCTGTTTTTTTAATGAATGGAAGTGTGTATTTTAATGTGGAATAAGACAGGTATTCAGAGTGGATTTTGCAAGCAACAGTCACTTGAAGCCTGAGGTTACTTGCAGCTTGAGTTTAGGAGAGGTCTGTGCATGGGAAGGGGGAATTCAGGAGTGGCTGTATCTTCAATTTCGGAGACATCTCTCCGGGGTCAGTATCAGCACAAAATATGCCTAGTTGGGGTTCCTTTAAACAGAGGAAAGGGCAGGTGAAGGGTTTAGATCCAGGTCAGTGCTAACTTTAACCTGGCCTTCCTGCAGGTGGCTTCAAACCAGGTGATCCACTGTGTGGTCTGTCACTACCAGTTGGATAATATTCTTATAACTTGATCATAAATCTTAAGTAATTAATATGACAAAGCAGATGTGATGTCCCTTTATACTATAAGGCAATGTTGATATGATATTCTCAAAAGAGAATCAGTTGTTTGCATAGACAATGACAGCATCTTATGACTAATCTGGGACCATCTTTTCAGGGCACTTTAGAATTGACATTCACTGCCACTGATCATGCTTGCAGTTTTCTTTGCATTCTTAGTGCTTCCAGTCAAGCTGATAAATCTCAATCTCACACTATTTCTGAATGTGGCGTGTTCTTTGTTCATGCCCAGCTATGATTTTCACACAATCCTCAAAGTTCTTGTGTCCAAGAGTGCTTTCACAGCATTACCAGGCTTTATCCTGAATTAATGGTTTCCAGTACAACTTACATTCAGTACATTGTCAGACTTAAGAACAAGACAACCATCTACTAGCCCTGACTTTCTGTTGTGGCTTCCTTTTATGCTGAGATGAATTCTTGATATTTTTAAGAAGGTAGGGAATTATTTTTGCTTCCTGAGACCAAAGATTTATTTACTCTTCAAATGTGATTATGCTCAAGGAAGATAAAGTAACAGCCAGGTACAAATACCCTGTAGGAACCTCAGATTATGTCAGTAGGTTTTGATCTTTATTGTGCAAGTTCATGCCATGAACAACTTTTTTTTATGAGTAAAATAGATGCTTCACTAGAAGTACCTTACATCTTGAATCAGCTGTCCAATTAGTTAAAACTCTTTTTTTTTGCAGTTTGCTTTAAGTTATCTTAAGCTTCTTAAATGTATAAAAATAATTTGTTCTTTAAAAAAACCCCTATTTTCTGTGGTCCTTTTATTGTTGAACACAGGTTCAAACTATATCCTCTACAGGATTTTCCCCTTATAGGTTTGTGTTCAGCTCTTCCAAGATAAAAATATGATGAAGATGCATCTAATTAATGTTGTGTTAGTCAATGTTTTTCTTGGGAGAAATATAAGGAGCCATTTGATTTAAATAGTACTTGGATCCAGTACTTTGAAAGTTACAAGTAAAAATCCCAACCTAGCAACTTTGTAGAAGTCTAGAGATTTAGGAAGTAGTCTTAGAAAATTATCTTAGAGGCAGTATTATTCAATTTATTTGTTAAATTTGTAATTGATAAGAGAGTTCCCTGGTCTCAAGAAAGCAGATTGTGAAAATGGGCAATATTGAAAATATATGTAAGAAAACTCACTTTGCTAATTTCTACTTAGAAAAATTTAGCTTTTTAAAATTTTGAGGATTTGCTGTTAAAATAACTTTTAATTTTCATGTTCAACCTATTAAAAGTATCCAATCTATTTTTTAAACTATTTTTTTCTTTTCATTTTTCTTTTCTTTTTTCTCTTTTCTTTTCTTTTTTCTCTTTTCTTTTCTTTTTTNGTTTGGCATTTGGGCATGTTTGATGTTTTAATCCTGCCTATGTCCAAGAAAGATCTAACAGAAGTCTCTCTATTTTTGTGTTTTGTTTTTTTTTTTTTCTTCTTCCTGGATGTTGCTTTAGAAATACAGCATATTTGGGATTTAGGTCTTTAATAGAAAACTAGAGTTCCTGAATGAAATAGAATGTAAATATGATCAGATAATCAGTGATGGTTGGTATGAAATGGACTCTTTTTTTTTTAATGAGAACACTAAAACAGACTGGAACACGAGGTACCTGATTGAATATGTTGCAGATATCATACCAGGGATAGAAGCGTGGATGTTGGGATTGTTATATGGATTTGTTCAACAGACTTCTTATAGAGAAAGCTAAGGGAGCTGAGTAGCCATTTTCCTGGAAGGGCTATTCTCTCTGATAGGCTTCTGCACATGGTAGGGGAAGACAAATGTCTAAAATAACATCTAAAGCGTCTGTTGGACACTTTGGGCATCTAAATAGTCGTCTGTAATTAGCTGAGATTGCTTAGAGTGTAAGTTAACTAAAGGTAAGTAGTGGTTTAATGACAGACTGCTGAGTAGATGGCACCAACTTGTCAAATGGTCCATCAAGCAAAATTGTATTATGGTAATTCTGTAAAACTATCTGTTTGTCTTGAAGCATAATCCAGGGTAGCTGTCTGGACTCCAAACTTGTTAGCCTGCTTGGCAGCAGTCTGGTGTGTTATGTCAGGTGAGGATATATCTGTTTGGCAAATAAATTGATGTGTAAATATATTCTTGCATTCTTGTTAGTGCTAAGAGTGCCAGAAATCTGTAAGTATGGGCGCTACAGATGAAAGGATCAAGCTTATAAATTACAGCTAACTACAGACATTGGCACATGCAACAGCAGTCAGTGATAACCCAAGTTGAGAGTGATTTTATTTACTCCAATTTAGCTGAGCTCACGGTCTAGTGCAGTAGGTCTAATTTTAGGTTTCCTTAACATGGAAAATTTCAAGGCTGGTAAAGCAGAGCAAAATACTAGCTACTTGAATGTTTCCAGTTTTCTGAATTACCTTGTTCTGAACAGCTAATGCTTGTGTTGTGAAACAACCATCTGTTTTTATAGTTTGAAGAGAATCTCTTTCCAATATTAAATGCTCTTAAATGTGTTAGTGAAGAGGCTGTCATCCATTTGTCATCCTACAACATTCAAAACTTTTCATGCACAATATCAAATTGAGTTTCTCTTCTTCTTTGTATTGATAAACTAGCATCAAAATTAAAGCTAAAAAATTACTTAGCCCAGTTTGGACTGTGTACTGTGACTAACTGATTATTCTTTATCTGTCCTAAGGAATAAAAATATGTTTACTTTTCTGAACCATCAAATTTTTACTGTAACTTTGAATAAAAACATTCCATGTATTTAGTAAGCAGAGATCAAAGACATAACCAAGACTTGATCAGATATGTATGGATGGGTAATAAATAGTTTGACAGGTGGAGATGTTGCAGAATATGATACCTCCTTGAGGAATTTCAGAACAAGATGAAGATTAAACATGGCAGTTCTCTGTTTTGGTTTGTACTGAAAGAAAGAGGAGCACATCTTCTGAAACAAAACAGGTCCCTTAAACATATGGGGGATTTTTCAAGGTTGGCTTCAAAATAGTCTCTGGTGCTTTTTTTAACTCTGTAGGATACTGCGCACAAGGCACTATGCATATGCTGTTCACCACAGTATCCCAAAAGAACTTGTTGCCCAGATGGTGCAAACCATATGCCTCATGATAGTTTATCTGTGTTTGGGAAATATTGTCTAAAAATATAAGAAAGGTCATGAGACTTGTAAAAAACAGTTCTAGTGAGTTTCTTCTAAATAATGCTCTGGAGGTATTCAAAGTTGGTTGGTGTGTTTTTTTGGGGTGGTTTTTTTTTGTTCTTTTTTTTACTTTAAGGAGGTGTGTGCAAATGTTTTATGGAAGAGATGAGGAACTAGGGAATCATACTTGCTCCAGTGCAAGACCTCAGCATGCAGACTGCACTAGTTCATATCATTGCATAGATGTTTTTCTCCTTAGGAGATGCTTAAGAGGAGTATAACACAGGGCTGCATTCTGGATCTCTCTCTTCCCCCCTTTCCCCCAACTGTCTGAATGAACCTTTTTGGAAATGTAACAATATAAAAAGACAGTTAATTTTGGTATTTGTTGCTATGTCTTCCGTAACTCATTTGATTATTTCCAAAGGCTAAGGGAGAAAATTCTCTTTGCCTATATGTAAGTTGTTAAAATACGTTTTCTTTTTTGCTTACCTGGTACAGATCCACAGAGGAAAGGCAGTCTAATTACATTTCCAGCATAGTGGTTCTTTGAAGTATCAACTAATTAGGAACGGGCATTGCAAAAGTTTAGACCAGCACTCAGGAAAAGAATGCATCGTGTAACCATCACTAATTCATTAGGATAACCAAAGCTTATTTCCTTTGAGTAAAGATTTGCACATTCTCACCTACAGCACTGTACTATATATAATACTTCTTTGTAGCTCCTCTGAAAGCACAACTCGGTTTAAAAGTAAATTAGCCAGCCAAATTGAAAGGCTAATTGCCTTGAGCTTCAAGTACAAAGGATAGCCACACTTAGATTTCTTTGCCAGCTGCAAGAGGCTGAGAAGATGTGTTTTCAGAAATCCTAACAGGGTATCTCATGACACTTCAGAATTTTAATGTGGTGTCACAAATCACTAACTTATTGTTGCTCCAGTATTGTTTGCAGAATCTATTGAGATAGATCAGTTTTGTGTACTGGGGAGGAAATGTGGTGGAGGGACAACCCTGTTTAGTCTGGTAACAGCTTATGTCAAATACTTGAAAAGGTCTTATACTTTACATTGCTTCCTCTTATGATTTTGAACAGAATAAAAATGAGTATATCTGGTTTGAATCAGAACTTATTTGGCAATAAGGCATACAATATGGCATACAATCCCTTTACAGACTTAAAATTTTTCTGGATCATTTTAGCTGGATATAAGGATGCTCTTCTGTGTTTCCTGCTTTGTTTTTCTTGTTTTCCCATTCTCACCTTTCAGTTTTTAATTTGGTCTAATACTGGCTGAGTAAATACAGTGGCAACGTTTGTAATGTGTGTGTCACTCCAGTGTGATTGACAGAATCATGTCATTTTTGAATGGGACATTTTAATTTGTGGATATTGTTATATATCAGCTGCTGCTGAGGCTTGGCTTACACCGTGCTGTATTCAGGTTATACAGAACTGGGAGCTTGCAGGATTGATCAAATGTATTTTCTCCATATGATAATTCCCAACCTTTCTGCCTTTTAATGAACACATATTCTTGTTTTTACTCTTAGACCAACTTCTAAATACTTCACAATCCTACGTATAACAGTTCTTCTAAATTATTTTTTGGTTTCACAGAATGTAATGATTATGTAACTTCTCTTTATTCTCAGCTCACTGACTGTAGTCTCAAGTAGCTGCTGCTGTTACATGATAATGTTATTGAGCTATGTGTAAACCTGAGGAATGGAATGGCCCTGTTTCATATCTGACTCCTGCTGGGTGAGAACAAGTACCACCCAGAACTCTTCACAGTCTGTCTGCAGCAATAAGCTCTTTTTGAAAGAAAAAAAACACTTGACAAATGCGTGCTTGCATAAATTTGAGTGACTACGAAGTTTAGAGAAGAAGAAGAAAGCTTTTTGGTTTTGGGGGGTTTTGGTGGGTTCTGTTTGTTTTGGTTTGGTTTTGTGGTATTTTGTTGGTTTGGGTTTGGTTTTTTTTTTTGGTTTTTGGTTTTTTCTATTACAATTTCATGTGTATGTACATGTTTCATAAAAGTTTAAAGCATTCAGATAGCCTTCTAAAGAAAGGTTAGCTTGTACAAGATAAACTTCATTCATGATGAGATTCATAACACTGACTCAATGCAGAATTGTACTTCTTCTGTATATTCTAGAACCAGGACATTTCAGTGGAGATTTTCAAAGTTGTGTTTTTCCAATCTGAACTTTAAAGAAGAAAGGAAGGAGACAAAATTTTGAAAACAGTGGAAACTTTCTTTGCATGTAATAAACATTTTAGGTTTTGAACAAATATATACACCACAAGATGTGCTCATTTATGGTAAAAGCTGTATTACTGTGGGAAAAATGGGCATACTTTAAAATCTCAGTGCATGTTTGCCACCATCACTTTCTTTCTAAAAACTCTGGAAGAGACTAAACAAAGTGATTTGCTTTACCAGATGTTCAGGTCTCCAAATCCCTGGAGGATGAGGGCTGGGGTTTCTGCGAGGACCAGGCAGACTTCTGAGGGCTGGCACGGCTCTGTCTCTGGCTGCATGGACAGGTTCTCTCCAGGGTTGGACTGGTCAGAGTTTGCTGCTGCAAGCCCTCCTGTGCTCCATGTAGGCATTTCCTCAGAAGTGACCTGCATCTGCTGCTCCCATCAGTTGTTGGGAGGTCATTGCTGCTTATAATCAGGTCACCTTTTAATTTAGATGCAGACCTTAAGGCAATGAAGATTGTTTCAAAATTTCAGCTTGAGTTTTTTAATTCTTAAATTAGTAGCAAGAGGTTGCTTCAAGAACTCATTTGTCCTCTGTATGCAACTTTGTAGTAAAGCTGAATTTATAGTTATTTTGTTTGTTAAAGCAAAAGTGCAACTTGGGCAGTGATTTCTTTTTATTTGTTTGAAGGTTAATTTTCTTTCTAAGCTGGCAGCTGGGATGCCTAAGGGTGCAGGCACAGTGTGTGACTCCTTGCTGTGCTCAGTTGTTCTTCTTGGGTGTGTCCATATTTATAAACAATTTTGGTGATGTCAGGACTGTACTTTTGAGGCAAGTGTTCTGATTTTCCCCATGTACCCTGCTTTGGTCCATAACTGAGCAGTCACAAACTTTGCCAAGGTTTTGTTCCTTTGGAAGAAAGTGAGTGGAGACATGTAGTCCAGCAGCGTATGTATCTCGTGCTGCAGTGATAATGTGCTGCTGCAGTCCCAGCCTGGTGCTTTCCAAAATCACCCTACTTGGAAAGGCTTTGGTGCTCTTACAGGCAGCTCCATCAGTCTTCTCTCTGGTCCATGCAGCTTCCTGATGCAGATGTTTGCCTCTGCCAATTTTACAGGTATCCAAACCGAGTTTCATTAAGATCTTACAGATGATTGAAATAATTGCTGAATTATATTTTGGATTGTTTTCTGTCTTCAACCAAATGTATGAGATTTCTGACAGGCCAGAATTTTTAAACTGTAACCCATTTTATTATTACATAATTATGTTCGTACAACTTGTAAAAGAATTTTTGTTTCCAAATCTTTTAGTTCAGAGAACAAAAACTACAGCAGTGCTGTTGAAATAAAAAGTTCCAGAAACCAAAGGGACTAAGGGAGGTTATTATGGTTTAAAATACATTGAAAAATAACAAATACTGAAGCTCTAAGCAGATTAAATTTTCAGATGAAAATGTCATCTTAGCTCAGCTGAGTCGAGGATCTTGGTTGCTGGCCTTGAAATACTATACTAACACTTAAATGATTTAGTGTGACAGTCTCTAGCCTAGGTTTTCAGGATCACCAGTATTTTGTTTTTAAATTAATTAGGTACCTTTAATAATTATTTTTATTTTATGTGATGTATATCTTAATGTGTTGTTTATATTATTTGTTTGTTTGATGACAGAACTGTCACCTATAAGATACAAATACATGAAGTCTGTTTAGAATGCTTGATCAGTGAATTGTACTTGAGAAGGAATCTGTACCACACTAAAATGTTAAGCATGGGTTAGAGTTAGGAATGTGATGAAATAGTCTATCCAACTGTATTAAGGACTAACTATTTCTGAAGCTTTTTCCTTGTACATCCCTGTGCCAGAGAACAGAACAGACTTTCTCTTGGTAATATATTTACCTGGATAATGAGAGGGCTACTCCAGTGTTACTTGTGAATACCACGCTCTTTTGGGGAGGACTGCTGCCACTTCTGGTTTCATTGTTTGTGTCTCTCAGTGCTCCTGCCTAACCAGGTGGTAGGTGTACACAAAGTTCTGTGCCACTCTGGTTCCCAGGCTGGAAAAGGGATCCTGCATTTGAAGTCTTTTGCTTTTGAAAGCTGAATATAGGTGCACTCTTGCCTGGAAAGAGCTGCTTTTGTGCGCAGCTCTCTGAGCCAGACTTTGGCCATCCAGAGTATTTGGGTGGTGGGAGAAAAGAATAAACAGCAAGTTGTGTAGTTAAGAAAACAGAATTATTTTCTCTGAGTTACCCTAGACCCCCCATTTCTCCTCTGCTGGTTTAGCACTGTACATTAAATGAAATACAGACCTTCCCCCATATATAAAACTGTTCTTTGTGCAGCTTGATTCATTGATCATGATGAGGTTTTTATTTTCTAGGGCAGTTAATATTTCAGGCTCTTGGCTTGATGTTCAGGGACTGTTATTTACCATGTATTTGTGTAGTTTGCACAAGACTAATGTCTACCTGACTTTGTACAATAGTTTGAGTTGTGAAGGTATTGATGGACTAATATAGATAACATCCAATGCTTGTGTGAGGCTGGAGATTTGGATGTATGTAAAAGTGGAAAGGCTTCATTAGTCTCATTTGAACAGTTTGCTGTCTTTCCAGCGTTTCCATAACATCTCTTGTTGGGATCCTTTTTGTTGAATAATTGTATTTGAGCCAGTGGGCACTGCTATGGTCATTGGAAAGTAAAAAGCTCTGGAACCAGTGTTTACTAAGGCAGAGGAAATGTATTTGAAAATAATCTTAACCTCTGCTAGAATGCAATAATAAATCTGCTTTAAAATAGAGAGCTTGCAGAACAAAATAATGAGTTGTTGCAAATTGCTGTGCACAGACTGTGATATATTGCCAACTTATTTTTTCTGAGCTCTGTGGTGTGTCTCAAATGCATTTATTTCTATATTAAGAAATGCCTCTGCAGTTCGGAACCTTATTTGTTAGAACTGGTCGTTGGGTCATGCATTATAGCATTTTGAAAGAGAAAATGCAGTTTCGATAGTAAGGATTAGTTGCTATCTAGTAACAATTTTGTTTCTTTTCTTTGTAGGTATGAAACATCCATTAAGTCCTGACCACATCATTGAAGATGGGATTATGAATCAGCCAGCTGTTCTACGGGTCTTTGAAGAAAAAGGACTGAGGAATGACAGACAGGATTATCAATTAAGCAAAGAAAAGAAGAAGATACTGTTTTCCTTCTGTGAGGTGTGCAATATACAGCTGAACTCTGCAGCCCAAGCTCAAGTTCATTACAACGGGAAGTCTCACTTGAAAAGGGTGAAGCAGCTAAATAATGGAAAGCTCCCTACAAGTACAGCTCCTGGCACTTTGTTTGCAAGTGCAAGCACAGGTACATAATTAGTTTGAGATGTTGGATTTTGGTCCAGAATTTTAATGAAGCTTTTAAGCTCTACCTTCTTCACCCAACATAACCATTAAACTTAATACAGATTAATGCTGGTAGTTAATAATATTTTGCCATGTTCAGAATTACTGGTGTATTTCTTTTCCTGTGAAGCCAAGTGGTATTGAGGCAATATTCCATTAATGTGGGATTAATTACTGTGTTGGACCTTGAGATATCGTCTGTTTAAAAGTAACTGTTGTGGATCCAAATACACATTTTGTCATCTGCTTTTGTTCCCAAAAGAAAGTTCTGGAAGGATGCTACGTGTACAGGAGAAACTTTTAAAAGAAATCTAGTAGTGGAAAGATAAAGGAGGAGAGATGGAAATTACAGGCCTGGCCCTTTCACTCTTTCTGCCTCCAGTCATCTGGGTTTTAACTACTGTCACTCATAGAACTGCTTTAGGTTGGGAAAGACCTCTAAGTAAGAAGTAATTGAAAATAAGGCTTTTTACTTATTAGGCAAAACAGAAGTCTAAACTGCTTGGACAAAGTGCATTTAGCATGCATGATGTAAAGATACAAAGCACATATGCTTTTCTGGTTTTTGAGGGGGTGGTGGTGGGTTTTTTTATTTCAGTGTTAGGCTCAGTTCTTAGCTATTTGAGAAAAATCTAACAGATCTCTAATCTTCATAAAAGAAGTTTTCTTAATTGTAATATTTGTTTTTATTTGCTACATGAGGACACTAACTTTGTTTTCTTTTGTATAGAAATAGTCAAGCTGCATTGAAGGGTTTAGCTTTTTCTTTTTTCTGATTTTGCTTCTTGTTAACTGAATTTGACTTGTTTTGAAGTTTGTGGTACTGTTTTGTTTGATTTAGAACTAAGTAGTGTAAGGGTATCACTTGTGTAAGGCGTGTGATCCAAAAGATTAAATTCCTATTGAATAACATCTAGATTAGTTAATTGTGTGCATTCTTAAAATAACTGAATATCTATGAGAGATTAGAATTGATTTGAGATTCCCTTGTGTCCTGATCTACAATGCAAGCATATAAAAACATTTTCTGGTTTTGTTGCTTTTTGTTATCTGAACCCCTTCATCTGGTGCCTGTGCTGTCATTCCTGGGGATCACAGCTGATGCTCTGGCACCAATCCTCAAGATTTCTCTGATGCTCAGAATACAGTTGTTTACTGGAGCACATGCTTTGGGGTTACTGTATAGCTTGGGATTTAAAGTTCATGTTTCTTTGTACTTTTTTCACCGATCTCTGTGAAGAGATATCCTAGTTGTGTGCTAGTTATGCTGGTCTATCCAGTGCATGTTGAAATAAGTGTTCTGTTTTCATAGCTGAGGGATATTGTGTTCATAGCATTTAAAAGAAAGAAATGGCTTACAGTAGACAATTTATTATTACTATGATCACATAAACTATTTAATATACTGTTTAAGAACCAGTGGGAGAACAAGATTTACTGAGATGTAGTTCTCAAAGAGCATTTTCCAAAATAAGTATAAATTAATTTTCTTAGAAATTGACATTAACCAGGCTCGGTTTTAATCCATGTCCTCTGGAGTGCTATTACCTCTTGTAACGTAAGTCTTCCTTTCCCATTTCTTCAGCTAACATTGTAAACAGAGCTAATTGTGCAGATGTTAAGAGAGCAATTATATTAATCTCACCTCACCAGTGAATGGACTTTATTCCAATGCAAAGGAAGCAAATAGCCCCTCTCATACTTCACTGTTATAGATACACCCTTCTAACTAACCTAGTGAACAGTTCAGCACACCCTAAGAAACTTTCTGCAAAAGTTCCTGCCAATGTCAGGTTGGAGTTTTCCTCTGTGTTCAAAGGATAAATGTGAAATTAATAATATTCCCACAGGAAAATGAGGTGACCGTAAAATATGCGTGACTGTAAATTTTCCTTGACACTTCAGAAACTAGGATTACAGACCTGCCAGAACTGTCTTGATTCTGTGTGACAGAATTGATGGATCACTGACTCCAGTTCTCCCTGACAATTACTGGACTTTCTTAAAAATAGAAATGAGACATATTTTCATATTCATTCTGTTCTGTGGTCCTCTCTGTGACAGGTGGCCCTAAGTTGTTAGAAAATGGCCTTTAAGTTTTTTACTTCCACTACGTTTTACAACTATAAGCTCAATTTGTTGCTCTTAACTGGCTGGTAATGGTCCTTGTTGTACCACTATTGGAGTGTTTATTAAAGATTTTATACCTGGGATTCTAGCTCCTGGTCATAATACCTTTCACTGTACATATGAGGGGCTTTTATATATTTAGAGTCTAAATATAATTGTAGAGATGGGTTTAAAGTTACTTCTTTGTATTTAGAGTAAGGGTGCAATTGTCATAGGACTTACAAATGTACTTTATATACAATATATAGCAATATATTTTTCTAAAAAATTTACTCTATTTCTTGTTTATTTTGCCTCGCTAGTTATTGAAATATACAAGCTCTTTTGTTATTGTACCTCTACCTGCAATTTTAATTACTTCATAGCAAGTAAGATTCCATATAAAACAAATATTTAAGAGCTGCTTTTCTTTATATTGCCAAAACCATTAATGGACTACATTAAGTGACTTTGGCGATTTTATCCACTCATTGAACTCTTCCTCTTCTTTACATTGGTGTCGAAAACTGTGTGTTGGAAAAAAAGAGTATTCCGCTTGAAAAGCACAGTGCACATGGCGTTAGAGCCTTCACTATTGCTTATGTTAGTGCTTGTTTATTACCGGTCATGTCTTGCTGCAGCTCAGGCTCAAGTTTGTCAGCGCTGCCATTCCCGGACCATCCCTACCCTTGCGCCAGGCACACACGATGTACGGACAGGCTGCCGTCAGCAGGACATAAACGAAGTCTCAGGAAAGTAAAAAAGCATGCGTTTGCCTTTGCAGCTCAAGTTGGAAATTATTTCATGTATTTCCTATGAAGAAAAGGGAAAAGAAAGGGTGGTTTCCTGCAGCCTTGGGGAGATGCACTTTGGAGCGAGCCAGTTTGAAGCTTTTCAGCCAGCAGGCCGTGCTGGAGCCGCAGGGCGGCCGGCGCGGGGGGGTCCCGGCTGCTCTGGGGGCCGGGAGTCGCACCGGCCCCGCTGGCAGCACGGGCTGAGCGCCCGCTGCCCCAGGGGCCAGCTGCGAGCGGGTGGCACCCGCTTGGCTTAGCGCTAATTGAACTCCGCTCGCCTCCCCTCCGCTGACAGCGAGCTGATGAGTTAATTGCCGGAGAGCCGAGGGCGGGCCGCGGGGCCGCCAGGCGATGGCGCTGCAGGCCGGGCATTGCCG